>JACEVL010000072.1:287500-517500 GCA_020284085.1 Aporrectodea caliginosa
GTCACGTATCGGTTCACGATAGACCAGTTGCTGAAGACAACCCCAGATCGAATAGTCAACCGGGTTTAAATCCGGACTGTTCGGTGGCCAGTTCTCCGGTTCAATTAACTCTGGCACGTTAGCGTTCAGATAGGCAACCGTATGACGTGAACGATGCGCCGGCGCTCCATCTTGCTGAAAGATGTAACCATCAACTCCAGACAGTTGGCGAATATCACGTAGCAGTCCTCTTGCGAGTACTTCATCGCAGTAATAAACACTGTTCACCTTAGCCTTTGGAGTAACAAAGAATGGCGCCGTCTTTCCAAGCTTTGAAACAGCCAACGACACCATCACACTTTGCGAGAAGTGCTTCCTGCCCTTCAGAAGCCGAGCAGGCGCAACCTCACGCTTAAAGCTAACGTTTGCATACACACGGTCG
This sequence comes from Aporrectodea caliginosa, assembly GCA_020284085.1. NCBI lineage: Eukaryota > Metazoa > Annelida > Clitellata > Crassiclitellata > Lumbricidae > Aporrectodea > Aporrectodea caliginosa. The sequence goes on from JACEVL010000072.1 coordinate 287,922, forward strand.
TTCTGAGTGTTTGTTGGCGTCTGAACCGTGAAGATCTTTTCGTCTGTGAACCATGTTCTGTCGATCTTTTCATCTGTCATTCGCTTCTTGAGTCGTCTGCAGGCGGCTAGACGTTTTATCGAATCGGCATCAGACAATTTCTGAACCTCACGTCGACGATAGACTTTGAGGTTGAGGTCATGTTTCGCAATGCGCCTAACAGTACTACGTGAAATTCCGGTCGCACGCTCAATTTCTCTCGGACTCTTACTCGTCCCTGGATTGCTGTCTTGGCTGCAAATTAACTCTTGGACTTGTGCAATGTTCGCTGCTGTGCGTGCAGAACGTTTGCGACCACAGTTGCGGCTGTTAGAAGTTCCCGTAGCATCAATTTGTTTAATCATTCGATATAGAGCATATTTATTCCATTTTCTAGAAGGGAATTCTATCATCATCTGATGTGCATTGTATCCTTTTTCTGCTCTTAAAATTCGGATTAAAATTCTATCCTCTTCCGTGAGCGGCGCCATGATGTTTAATATTTACATTCAAAATTGAGAGGTGTGCGCCGCACAGAAATTGTATAACAACGGTGCCGTATATCAGCGCAAGATTTGACACTGTAGTAGAGTAGATGATTACTTTCAATTTAGTATATTGGGCACGATGTTCGGATAACAATTGTTCAAGTTATATCCATTCAAAGTAGTTGCATTCCTATTGGCCCACCCTGTATGTATGTATATATGTACATATGTATGTATGTATTATGAATGATGGGCGCCCGCAGGAATTTTTGCAGGGGGGGGGCAACACCATGTAGCACAAAATCATTTTGGAATACATACATACATACATACATACATACATACATAAATACATACATACATACATACATACATACATACATACATACATACATACATATATACATACATACATACATACATACATACATACATACATACATACATACATACATACATACATACGTACATACATGCATGCATGCATACATACATACATACATACATAAAGCATACATAAATACATACATACATGCATGCATGCATGCATGCATGCATTATGTATGTATGTATGTATGTATGCATGTATGTATGTATAATAGAGCACCTTTGAGCCACCAAAGAGGGTCTAAACGTGACTGTAAACTCGTTGCAATTATCGATTCACTTAGATAGGTCCCTGCCTTACTGTCCATCTCCAGTTAGGCTACGTTTTGACCTAGGTCACTGAAATTAATTTCTTCACGTTCTACCGAGGATTAGTCGAGCGATTGTCTGGAAATTTGAATTCTTTTACAGAATTTTTTACACAAATTCGTTAGACAGAACAAAGGGTTACGGGATGTAAGACTAAATCAGAGGAAAATTTACTTTCTTCGGTAACTAAACTTAGTGGTGAATATAGAGAACTGTAAAGTACGTTATTCAGAATAGTATTGTCACTCACCATTTATAAAAGGTAGCCGAAAATATAACCTACTTGTAATATCACAAAGCGAGCATGTCTGCATGATATCCACAAAGTATGTCTATAATAAAGCCTGCTATGTTGAGACCTGCGGCCAGAATTGATGCCTATATCAGCAATCTCTGTTAAATAGTACTTTTAAAGTAAATGTCTCTGGTATGGTGAACAGCCTATCGCCTATTCTTCCAATTCCACGGTACAGGACTACTAAGTACTACGGTTCTATTTGCATGCTGTATTCGGCCCAGTGTAGTCACTATGATCCATTCACGGAGATGCAAATAGAACTCTGCGCCCCTTTCCAAAGTCTCAGAAGTCACAAGGCGTAGCTAGGGGGGGCAGGGGGGACAAGTGTCCCCGGGCGCCAAAGGTAGGGGGCGCCAAAATGAGGGTTAAAAATAATAATTTTACTCTTGATTTTTATGCAATTTTAACTAATTTATACCAAATAAATGTATAAAATTTAATTTTGGTGCCGAAAAAATATTCGGTTATATCTTTACTATTTACAAACCAGATGTCAGGCATGATTTTGGCGCCCCATTGGGCTGGAATGAATAGCTGCATTCTGCTGCATCCATGGCCCGATGGCCGATGAGAGGGAGGGTGGTTGTGTGCAGAATGCTACACTGGGTACGAGTATCATCTGTCCGCGTGGAATGTCTGAGATTTAAGAAATTTAAGCTGGCTGAGCCCGACTTGGATCTTGACGCCAAAGGCTGCCAGGCTGCATCCATGCTCCCCAGTAAGAAATATTATAACAGGCATCGTGTACAATTTAGGGCGACTGCTGGTGTTGTCTGCTAGATCCATCTTGGCAACTGATAGCTGAGGGGCGTAAGGGCCACGCCTTCCCAGTGATTTATTTACTTGATTGGACCAAGAGGTCAAAATTAACTTTCAATAAGAGGCAGTCTCACTGTCTGAGTCAGTTCAGCTACCTTGGATTTCAATACTGAAACATTATTAGGATACAGTAAAACAAAACAAATGTGTGCTATCTGCTGCTGTAATTTACTTTGAATGCAAATATTAACTTTTTAATTAAAAATAATAAGTCTTGTTAGTTTAGCCATATGTAACATAGCGCAAATCAACTACGTGGTTTTTCTTATTTATCGACAACAGGTAAGTGTACTGCTATGATATTTGTATGATAAATAAATTCCAAATGATGCATTGATTATTAGTTTAATCTTATATCATTGTGCCGTTTGTATAAAACTGTATCTTTTGATATTGTAACAAGTAAGCAGAAGAAGAGCAGCCCCTTAAGCTAGCCATGAGGCAGCCGTAGGTATTTCGTGTTAGCTATAGTTCATTTTCTTTGCCTCGGAATATGAGGGTCGGTGTCCAATTCTCTCCCTCGGCGTCTCAACTTCCCACCGACAGTATACGGGCAGTGTACTCGTTAATGGCTGAGGGCGCAGGTGGAACAGAAATCTCTAATCAAATACATGCCCTGGCTGGGATTTGAACCCCCGACCTCTCTATTGACAGTCCAGCGTGCTAGCCACAACACTATTGAGCAAAAGTAAATATTTACCAATTGTTTTACTCCACCCACTCTCTCTCTCTCTCTCTCTCTCTGTCCCTCTCTCCCCTCTCTCTCTCTCACTCTCTGTGTCTCTATCTCTCTCCCTCGCTCTCTGTCTCTGTCTGTTTCTGTCTGTCTGTCTGTTTCTCTGTCTGTCTGTCTGTCTGGCTGTCTCTCTCTCTCTCGGGCGGTACGTCATAAACAACTGACATCTGTAGCTGTGAATGCCGGCCATAACACAGCGCATGCAACCGAGTCGTCGTCTGATATCCAGCCGTGGTGGTTACGTCTTGTTTCCACTTAAACTGTAATTCGATTTTAAAAAGATACTATCTTACAGCAAACATGATTATAAACTAATATTCTTAAGAACTAACACCCGCAAATTATCTATTAAGTATCAAGGCCCTCTACTATGGAATAACCTACCTCCTAGTATCCGTACCTGCAGCACCCTTCCATGGTTTAAGCGTCTGTTACGAGCACACACACTGGAGCTTGTATTATAGTCTTTAGTTTTTAGTTAAGTCCTTATTCACTATTGTAAACCTTTTTCATTTTTTCTTTACCGCCTCTAACACACAAGTCAGTGTTCCCCTTATTTCTGTTTATCAATAACCTCCGTCATCTTTCAATTATTTTACTGTACTATCTTAGGCCCCCTCTTAGCGGGACTCGTCCCTTTGGGGTGCCTATTTGCTCCCACTCCACTCTACTCGTGCTAGCTCTTTGTAACTTATCTTGACTTGTGTTTAACTGGTTTTACTTTTCGTTGATCATTTTACTTCCTCATTTCTCATACATGTTGTACCTTTTTACTATGTTAGAGCTGTGTTTAATCATTATGTTTGTTATGTTTTCTCTTATTGTTGTTGGGAACAATAAATTGAATTGAATTGAATTGAATTGAGTTAAATAATAGGGGGCGTTACTGTCTTTATTTGTTGTCTTAAAACGTTCTTTTCTCACGGGGCTTGCGAACTGCATGGGAGTGCCTGTGTGATTGGGTTGTACTTCAAGAGGCGCTTTAGCAGTTGTTAGACTATGTGATATGGCTACGAGACTAAGTAGAGACTAAGTAGAGTCAATGTTTTATTTGAATTTATTGACTTTTTAACACAATCTTTACAATCGTATATAGATTTACAGAACTTACGTAATATATTAAACTATAGTCTGTATCTTTAATATTTTATTTCATTAAAATTTAAATTGCCATTCCATGTAGGCTATTTGGAAAATGCAAAATACATAAAACAGGGAGGGGCGCCAATTTCATAGTTTGTCCCCGGGCGCAAAATGTCCTAGCTACGCCTCTGCTCAGAAGTCACAACAGCCACCAGCCACTAATAGCCAACAGACACGTCTATCTCCATCCTCATTTGTCCTATCCTATCAGCACATTGATGCCACCTTTCGGCCTTCCCCAACTCGGCGGCCTAAGCTAATGTCTGGGGTCTCATCCTCGGCTTCTCGTTCCCTGAAGTCGTTTCTCTGTCCCAGGGGCCGGGGCTTCTGCACTGACAGCGCCTCTTAATAGTCCAAACTACGAGAGGCGCTTTATAGATGTCCAGATAAGATACGATTCGATTGAAGTGTCAAAATATCAAGCTGGATTTCACCCACAAATGTGTGTGCCATTGATGTCTCATATATACATGTGTATATGTCTAATTGTATGCTTACGTTCAAAGTTCTCCTTGCAAGCAGCTTAAATACTCATACCTTTGTGCTCTCAATCGCCCCCACGCAACCCTACACGGACCAGACATGGAATACACCCGTAATTACTTCGCTAGCCATGTGGTCAACTGCCAAACCATCCGTCACTACATGCTATAATAAATCAATGTCATGCTGTTTAACTGATGATCCGGTGTCTTTACCTCAGTGTACGATTTGTATAAGTCACCATTAAAGCAACGAAATGTCAGAATAACCTATTTCAAATATTTAAAATTACTAATATTCTTAATTTTACATGCATTGATTCAAAATCCAGGGGGGGGCAAGTGCCCCCCTTGCCCCAACGTGCGGGCGCCCATGTCTTGTCTGGACTTCCACTTATGATAATACATGTACAAATATTTTACATATCCATGTATAAAAGCCGATAGCGCATTGGATAACATCTGGCACAGAGACCGAGAGGTACCGAGTTCGAGCGGATATGCTTTGTAGGCTGCTATTAGCGCCGTTGTATTGCAGGCTGTCTGTTCTGTTAGTAGTTAAGATTGTTTCAATTGCATAACATATTTAATGTACAGCGCAGTGCGTTTGTCAGGCGCTTATTAAAGAAAAGATATTATTATTATTATTATTATTATTATTATTATTATTATTATTATTATTATTATTATTATTATTATTATTATTATTATTATTATTATTATTATACAATATTTATTCTCTCAATCAATCAACATCAATACATCAATAGACAACCTGTCGTCTGAAATTAACGTCATAAATGCCGTTTGTGTCACATCTCCCTTACATGCATTGATTCAAAATCAACGGCGCTAATAGCAGCCTACATTATTATTATTATTATTATTATTATTATTATTATTATTATTATTATTATTATTATTATTATTATTATTATTATTATTATTATTATTATATAGTATGTATGTACGAAAACCCAAACCAACGTAGGATTACCCACCTAACCAATTACTATCAACGGCAGCAGCAATGAGTCAGAGGTTGTCTGACGCTCTACAAGTTGTGCTGAACAGCTCACAAAGACTTCCAGTACACGCTCACTGCTGTACAGAACTCCGAAACAAGAGACTTGACACTCTCGACACGTTGTGCGTCAAAGAATCCTCCGGTTCCCTAGAGCAGACTCAGTAGAGGACCATCGGAGAACCAGGTGAACCACCGCGAACAAGACCCTGAGTGCTGTATGAAGGCAAAAATTTAGCTCTGCAAGATCCTTGAGATCTCTATATGCTACTCCAGTCCAAGCATTCCTAGGTCGACCACGTGGTTTTCTCCAACCACTTGGTCAGTCTATGGACTATTTGGAATAGAGTCGTTGAGGAAGATTTTTCAGAGCTAAATGTCGGCCGTCATGCAGCATAGAGAAAGGGGCCCAGGACAGGTTTTGAAATGCAAGTTGGCAGTGAGCGCCTTATGATGACGGCGTCATTGACGTTTTCATGAAGATTATATTAGATTAGATTAGATTAGATTAGATTAGATTAGATGGAAATACTGATCGAGAGAACGACGAACAGACTGATGGACGGGTCGATTGGCATATACATATAAGAAGGACACATAGAATACGTTGGCTTGTTTTTCTGGGTTGACATAGATCAGGTCAGAAGTAGGCCTATATCTGAATAAACATACCAGCCAGAGCCCAGAAATAATTCGCCACATATGCACCATTACACCAATATTTCTCACTTGAACGCTTATAGTAATCGATATTTGTATACATACACGATATAAGTTGTATATGAACACGCGCTGGTCTGTACTGTCACTGCTGTGCAGAATGCATATACATGTATATATATATATATAATGTATAAGCCTACGATCTGACAAATGAATGAGCGCCATCTTGTGTGTTGATCTTATCGTCATTATCTTTCCGCTTGACTGGAGCAGCATCCCAAGGTGCATTGAACCGCAGATGTCTGTCCATCCTCCACTCTACACGCATCTTGCGGAATGCCAGCACTATCAACATCAGCATCAGAAGCATCAGCTGCAGCTGCGCATCAGACAGTAGGCGCTGAGGGAATGACAGAGTATATAATTTTTTATACGTTTGAACCGATGCAAGAATTTACGACCTTTGGGAAGAACAGTTCATTCCTTCAGTTCACTCAAACAGCAGCATCGACAGTTTTATTATATATATATATAGTTATATACATATATATATACATATATATATATATTATGACTAAGCTCATATAGGCGATTTTATCGAATACAGACTGTGAGCATACATATATATTTATAATTATGCAGAAAACAGATAGGCCTACAAATACTTTAGATTATACTAATCCAGCTTCAGCCGCGCACACTATAAGCCTATATTATAAAGGCCTACGTAGTGTAGGTCTATATGGCGAAGGTCATAAGGTCTACAAGAATTTCGGTAGAAACATGCTGAAGAATTCCGTCCAATCGCAGTATATGAGATACTTTCGTCGTCGATGTTACTAAGCATTGCGTAAGACATGGTTGGTTGAGCTGCGTCTTATATTCTGTAGTGCAGACCTTATAATAGAGGACCCTATCTAAATTATATATATACAGGCTGCTATAATTATGTTGCGGTATATCCACGTTAAAAGTCAGTGTGGAATGAAGTTATTCAGAAGCTCCTCAGTCACCATATTATGCTAGGAAATTTAGGGCCACTGTGTGTGTAATATTCTGTAAATAACTATATGGAGCCGTTTATTCAACGATTACACGAAGGTGGCGAATAGTGATAGAACTGAATGGAGATTGCCCTCACGTGGGGATGACGCCAAAGGATTTCGAAGGTAAAGTTTAACAATAATTTTATTCATACGTGTAACCTGATTATACAAAGGAAATGCTGGCGTTCTGTATACTTATAGAGCTCAAATGGTTATTCGAAAATTGAATAGTCTATAATAGAATAAAATAGAATGCATGTTTACTAGAATCGTACGAAGGCAGTGGCGTAACGAAGGGTCTCAGCGCCCATGAGGGGCAAGATTTGATGACTGCGCCCCTTTTTATCCATCTAGTTTAACTTGCGGGAATCTTGCTTGCTTGAATGTTTGCTTGCTTGAATGTTTGCTTGCTTGAGTCACAGGCTAAATAGTCAAATCTTGCGACGACTAATTCGATCACTTACAATCATTCAATCGTCATGAAACTTGGCACACAGACTCGCCCTCGCACACACTTCATTCTATCAAAATTTCAGCTCTCCCAAAAAGGCTAGCTTATAGAATCGGGGACTAAACTTTTCGAATCGGGGAATCCCCTTTTCCGACACGGAGCGTTGTGATTGGCCAGCGTTGCCATTCGCTGCAACAGAAACGGGTGCGGTGCTTGATTAAGCGGACGCTATGTTGTAAAATGCTATATATTTGTAGAGGTAACTGCTTTATATGACGGATTATAGGATACTAGATGGATATAGTAAAAAACTTTGTTTTTACTATTGGTTCTTTTATTTATTTTCTGGCTGACTTTTAATCGAATCGTTCTTGTCATAGGACATTGTACTACTGAAAGCTAATTTTGGGCCCCCTTGTGCTGCACCGGGGGCGGTTGCCCCTCTACCCCCTTCGTTAACCAATGTACGAAGGCATGCCATTATTGCAGTTGCTTTTGAGTTGTTAAATAGTTAGGCCACAATTCAGTCTGAGCCGACTGTAATAAATTGACTTGTGGAAGCTAAGAACAAATTAGGTCACGCGTCGCCTTGAGTGGTGCAGCTGTAGACTTTTTATTTGGCGAAGCGGAATGTGACTGTGAGAATAACGTTTGATTACCGCGGTAGGCCTATCCAAAACCCAACATCGAGAGGAGTGGCTGACCGCATCGGATGGGCGTAGCCAGGAAAAATTTCGGAGGGACTTTTCATATTTGGGGGTCCATTGGAAATGGTCACAAAAGTTAAGTTTTTTTGTATTTCGCATGTAAAAGCATATAATTTTTCGGAAACTTATTTGGGGGTTTGATCCCGTAAAGCTCCCCCTAAATACGCCCATGGCTGACCGTGTAAGAGATCACCGTGTAAGAGACGATGTCGCCGGGTAAGAAAACACCAGGTTAGAGAGTCTTATAGCAGAGAATAGATATTGTTCGGTTTGATTGTTTTCAGTGCCAACCGAAGTCATTGTCTACTTGAGTGCAGTCGCTCTCTGTCTCGTCTTAGTCGTCATCTTCTACCTCTACCTCAGCCAACTGTTCTGCTTCAAGAACACCAGAAGAATTCTCTGTCTTGCTCAACACGAACACGACGAAAACGAAGGTAGGCCTATCTCTAACCCAGTGTTTCTTAACCAGTGTTCGACCGAACCCCTGGGGTTCGGTGAGCCAGTGCCAGGGGTTCGGTAGAGGTCCTCTGAAATATATACATATTCAGGGTCAGTGAGTGTGAGTGAAAAATCATTTGCTATTTTATTTTTATTTTTCGACTTTTATTTAATAAAATAGTTAACTGTACATGTAAGTAGTTCATGTATTGAATGTATTAATATTGTATCACATTTTGGTACAATTTTTTATTTCCTTTTGTTCCCATTAGTTAAAAAATTATTGTTCAAACTTGAGGGGTTCAGTGAGTGGTCATGGATTTCTCTTGGGGTTCGGCTCCCTGGAAAAGGTTAAGAACCACTGCTCTAACCTATTAAGGTCTATTTAGGCCTACATCGGCTACATCTGCAACAGAACAGCTTTGCAAGAGTCCACTTCATAATTGAACGCCTCTGAGTAGGAATCTTGAAGGGGCGCTATATTAAATTTTTGGAAAATAAATAAATAAATAAAAATAATTAGAAAACATTCCTTATTAAGTCAAATAGACGTAATTTTAACTGGAAGTCTTCAAAATTGTGTAAGTGTTTACGATCTTCAGTTCAGTAGGCCTAGGCCTAAGTCAAATTTGGAAACTCGTGAAACTGATGAATTGTAGAGCAAATCATAACTACATTAACTAGAGGTAAGTACAAGTCAAAGTAAACTCAGAAGATCAATATGCAAGCATATTTAATTAGGCCTTCTTTCGATTTAGACTTTACAACAACAAGATATTTTACGGCGATTGAAACAGTTGAAGTGCAGCCCTAATAGAACAGTGTTCATTCCGAAAATTCATTCCCAAAATTTATTTCAGCGTAACAGCGCGCTTCTTCAAGAAGCCTACTAAGAGGGACTATATATATATTATTCTAAACCGTTGTTGAAGGTGATTCCGTTGACGACAGTAACGAGGCCAGCTGTGACTCGGATGCCGAGGACTTGAAACGATACAAAAGGATTGCGCGCCATACTTCGCGAAGAGACTCAGCTGCTTCTGCTGCTGCTGCGACTGAAGCATCATCACTCAAGAAGCATTTCGTCAAAGCATCATTAGCTCCTACATTCTACCGTTCTACCTCAACTGGTATGCATATCACTATTAAATAAAATTGCAGTTGTTTATATATATATATTTATGTATCGTATATAGGCTATGTATAGGCCAGGCACGTAGCGAGACTTAAATTCAAGAGGAGGCAACTTCACAGACCATTGGCAAAATCCTGGTCATGACATGTGGTCATTATAGTCAATGGAAGTTCCAGTATATAAAAAAGCAAGAGGAGGCAACTGCCTTCTCGTGACTCAAAGTAGCTACGCCTATGGTAAAGGCTATGTAGTTGCAGTAAATTATAAGCTTATGCCTGTACGTATAGTGCGACATAATAGGCCTAGCGCGCTTGATCATTTTCCTAATAACTGCGGGTTCTGCACACCGTACGTGTAACGACAATGGACACTCGCTGTTCGCATACACTTGTCCCTCTCACCAGGCAGTATGATCCGGTTCCGGCATTACCTGCATGGAAAGTAAACGACAAGCTCTGCGATGCACTGGCCTCCTTTGCAGTAGCCTACCTTGAGATTGGCTCAAAGACCGAAGAGCGGAAAATGAGCGGCTTTCTACGTAGTCTGTAGGATATGTCTACTTCACTTAGGCCTACGTACTGTAGGCTACACACGGCATGCGATGCTGACAAGCACATAGAGCGCGATTAGGCCTAACAGGGCCGGATTTAAGTATGGGCTACATGGGCGCCAGCCCAGGGGTTCACCACTTAGGGACCCCAGCCGCCCCACCAGTTGCAATTTTAGTTAACAATAAATCAACAATTTTAAGCAATGCTTTACTTATTCCTTTACCTGTATGCGTCAGTATATCATGTCATAACTGTAGGTATAGGCCTATGCGGGTTGTAGACTACCTGTCAAAAAAGGCAAAAAATCCGCTGCATAAAAAGGTCCCACCATATTGGGCGCTCTTGGGCCCCACACCCCAAAATCCGGCTCTGGCGGTTAGTAGGGCTTACTTGTGCGGATGTCTGCTCATGCCTCATGGACCTGTAGCATATCTGCAGAAACTCAACCCGACATAGGGCCTATGTCTCCATTCGATTGCAAACGCACGTTCAGAGGCTAAAAGCTGTTGCCGAAATGATGTCGTTACGATGGCGCTTCAGCCAAACTGTGTAAGCCTAGTAAGCTCCGCAGGACCATGCTCCTGAGAAATTTGCATATAGGCTTGTAATAATGTGTTGCATAATTTGCCATTGGGCCTACCTTTGCGTTTACCTCGATTCTTGCGCTAAAGGATAATAGGGTCTATCTTGTTTTTACTGGCAGGCATTGAATCTACTAGTCTAAATCCGGCTTTAGGGTTAAAGAATCTCCGTGCATTTAAACATTGAACTGTCTTTCCCTAAGTGAAATTCCTTCAGCGTAGGCCGTATACCTGCAAGATGAACAAATATTTTCGCAGGATCCGAAGTTACGCCACTGGGAACAACCGCGCCAAATGCAACAGATACAACAGCAACTACAGATACTGTCTATGTCGACACAACTCGACATTCAATTGCATCTACTCGTTCTGTAACAAATGGAGACAACGCACTTGACTGTGAACATCTGCAGACCTACTCAAACGAAGCCTTCAACTGCGAAGACAGCAACAATGTGGAAATGACAAATCAACCGAAATCGGAATCTGTCTCGGTAATCGCTTTAAAATCTTATCTGCCATCATAATTAATGGTCTAAGATTAATGGTTGGATAAAACCTCTGGGCTGCTGGGCAGAAGGCTCATGAATGAGGATAAAGTATGCCAGTTAGGGTAACAATTTATTAAATTGTATTTAAAGTTATTGTCAGTTATATAGGGACTTCTTTTTGTACACCGTGGAATTGTTTAACACTTTATAGTGGCGAAAAGATGCCAACATTATACAGATAGCGAGATTTTTGATTGATGAAATATCTGTACCTCTCGCAGAAATCATTAACTGCTACATTACAACTGGAATTGTCCCAAGCAACATAAAATTGCTAAGGTGATCCTGTATACAAGGCGAGAGAAACAAACTAAATAATTATAGGCCTATCTTTCTGACTGATTGATTGATCTCCCATAGCCTAAAAACTTGGGAGACCGTTACAATGACCAATATTGCTGTTTGACACGTGTCATTATGTGTTGTATTGGTTGTCTTAATCACTGTAATCAGTAATTCTTCTTAACCTGTGATATTTGCTTTTTTAAATTGATTTCTTTTAATTAAGAGACAACAATCGTCGACGTTGGACGATGTTCCGTTGAGCGATCCTCCTTCGACGCCCTACAATCGCACGGACAGTTTCGAAGTCCTTCAGAGGGAGGAGGAGGAAAACGATCGTAGGAACCGAGGTCGTCCTTCCGTTGCTTCCAACACCACCCTGGACGACGACGAAGACGACGAAGACACGCTGTCCGAGAACCAAGACGAGGACCAGCCATCGTCAAGACGACGACGTCGCCCCAGAAGAGATGCCGTAGCGAGCACGACGAAACCCCGTCCAGGAGTGCCACTGACTGTCTGGAAAGACCCAGCAGCGGATGGTGCAGAGGACGAAGCGGTGGGTGCAAGGTGTGGCAGCCTTCGACTGACCTTCGTCTACGATGGAAGACGCCAGAGGCTTAGCCTTGTCGTCCACGAGGCGGCTGGGCTACCCGACTACGAGGACGAAACGACTGCGTCAGCGCTGCAGGCGACCAACTACAACACCCAAGTACACATTCTCCTGCTGCCCGGAAAGAACTCGAGATCTCGAACGAAGATTCGCACTGGAGATCGGCCGTCCTACGAAGAAACATTCCACTTCAAAATTAAACCAGGTCAGCTGCCGTCGACCTATATACTTCGATGTTTCTTTAGGTCGCCGCGACAGTCCACGTTCGTCGGGCCTCGGCGTGTTTGAACTGTAAAATCGGCGCAGGGAGCAGCTTGGCATGTTGGCATTAACTATAACTACATGTAGTGATTTTGATATATATCCGCTGCAGGCATTTACCTCTATGTCTACCTGCATTTAGACTATACTGGATGATTAAGTAAGATTGACCTATGCAGTTTAAGTTACTTAAGGTCGCGAATCTTAGGTGCTATTCTATAGCTGCTCTATATATCAGCCCTATAGTTACTAGGTCTAGAAGCTTTGTTTATGTTGGTCCCTGTAGTTAGAACCGCCTTCCACAGGGATTGCAGCTATAGTTTCTCAATCGTTCTCTTCCAGTGTTCCGGAAACGCATGATGTCCATGGAGGAAAGGGAGGAAGAGAGCGAAAGGGAGGAAACGGAGGAAGAGAGCGAAATGGAGGGTAGGGAGGAAGAGAGCGAAATGGAGGAGAGGGAGGAAGAGAGCGAAATGGAGGAAGAGAACGAAATGGAGGAAAGGGGAGGAAGAGAGAGAAATGGAGAAAGGGAGGAAGAGAGCGAAATGGAGGAGAAAGGGAGGAAAGAGCAGAAATGGAGAAAAGAGAGGAAGAGAGCGAAATGGAGGAAAGGGAGGAAGGGAGAGTCAATGTTTGTCGTGGAGGTAATAGACGGAAATGAAGACCCATGTAGCTATGCCTACTGGCGAATTAAGCGGGGCAATTCGGCCAGAGCCTGAGATTTGAAGTGGATCTAGGTCTGTGAACATGGGGTTATATGATTCATGTAGGCCTATACCTATACTGACGTTAAACATGGAAGATTTTATGCACAACTTGGCCTTAGCTATAATAATTGAAAATAATGGAAGTGCTTTCAGCTTTAGGGTCTTCGTTCCGACCCCATAGGCCTACAGGGCTTTACCCCGGAACCGATTGGGATCCGAGTTTCGCCCCCACATCCCATTATCGGGTCCGATCGTCCTATATAGCTAACTCCGCGCTTGGGTCCCAGTCGTTTAGAACGAATCAACATCTCTGAATGAATGACTGGGTTAGTTTTAAGTCACTTACTTTTCCTTGTCAGCCTTGTATATGGAAGGTAAAATATATGCAGACTCATTGCAGAGTACTAGAGTAGACCTAAACATAATTATGAAAAGAATATTTAGCATATAAATAGGCCTCTGTACAGTTTACAGATATAGCCTAATTATGTATGATTGTCGTTATTGGTCGTACTCTGTGCAGAGAGTGTTCCTCTGATGGGAGTGCGTCTGAGGCTGTATGGATCCGAACGAATGAAGCGACTGCGTCTCATTGGAGAAACGATCATCCCATTTGCCTCCCTTGACATCCACCCTCCACTCCTACCAGCTAACTCTACCACCGTTTCCTCGACATCGTCGTCTTCGTCGGCTGCAGCCACGATGGGTTTACCGTCCGTCACTCAGTGGTTTGTTCTGGAACCGAGATACAACGTCACGGCAAGTATTACAGAAACGATATTTTCCTCGTATAACAATTGCAATAATAACAAATACCGAGATTTATTCTCAGCACCTCTCGTGCTGGATAGCCAGCTTTATTTTGAACAGAGTTGGGAGCTCTGGGAACATTATGCATCAAGTAGAACAAAGTTCCGAAGTGTGAATGTTCTATAAAGACGTTCAGGTGGAACTTGAACCTATATCTATATAGGTTCCATGTGGAGTTGAATATTTTATTTGTATTTTGCACACTGATGTCAACGAAATTTGAAAGCAGCAGATTTCAACGCTAGCGTTTTGCAAATCATTCTCGAATCAAAATCAAGTTCGTTGTTGAGAAAAATAAAAAATGCAATAGAAAACTTAAAGTGATGATAAATTTATTAGTATACAATTTACATGGTTACAATTAACTAGAGCATTACTTTATTAGTAGCCTAACCCACAAAGTGAATTGCTAAATCACACTAGCACAACTGAGGGGGGTTGGAAACGACTCCTGCATGGGGTATGCAATGAAGACTATATTATTCCCTCTTCAAATCAACCAAGTTTTGATCTCAAGACAATAAAGCTCCATGATCGATAACTTACTATAGCAATCGGAGTCGATGGTAGACTTACTGGCAATGATGAGACTGGACCAGAACCACTGCTCGTCTTCGATGACCTCTGGACAACCTTCTCCTCCTCCTGCGCAGTTCCAGAGCGCCATTCCTCAACTGCTTCTCGGACTGTCCTACAACGAGGTCACTGGAAGATTCTCCGTCGAAATCGTCAAAGGATACAGTTTCACGAGCGCAACGGACACCAGATCACCAGGTTTACAAACGGCCTCCTCCCTCTGTTTCTGTCTCTGTTTCTGTTGATGTCTCTGTCTGTCTGTCTGTCTCTCTCTGCTACCTTAATATTCTGTCTTGTTTTTGGTGTATCTTTCACTTTCTCTTTATGTTTCTCTGTCTCTATAGGCCGCATAATATTATGTAGGCCTATCCATCGAGCTATCCCGTATGCAGTAAAGAAATGGGTGCATTGAATTGTATAAGTTGTTGTAGTACGACATAAATCATTGGGTGGAAACTAAACTTATATATATATATATATATATATATATATATATATATATATATATATATATATATACGGTGTAGGCCTATCGTATGTTTAATTTATTATAGTTAGACTGGATTTTGGTGTTTGGTCCTGAGCGGTATTTTGTTTTTGTCAGTCTGTCGACTTCTCGATGTTTTGGCTCCTTTGAGCATGACTAAATTATTGTTAGTTTTGAACCAGTTATTGTCAGGTGTTTTAATTGTTCTGTGATTCAACTTTAGTACCGGTATTAGATATGTATAAGTTGCACGGCCTCAGTTTCTCCTCCACATCACCCAAAATGAACGTATCTAGATTATGGAATAAGCCTATAGGCCTGGGTGCAGTTTTGTAGGTTAAATCGATTAGGCTACATTGACTGACTAATCGACCGACCGTCAGAGTGAGTGACTCGACTGACTGACGATTGATTGAATTATTGATTGGTACTTGATTTATAGATATAGGCTACCACTGCTACCAGGTACTATTTGAATGCCTGCCTGCAAATGATTGATTGACTGAGTGACTGATTGACTTAGTTATTGAGTGTTCTTGATTTAAATCAATCAATCAATGAAACTTGATATAGCGCCCCTTCAAGATATCTACTCAGAGGCGCTCCCGGCCCAACCACGGCTGAAAAGAATAGTTTTCAGAGAGGTATAAAATGCAGGTGAAGAGTTCCTAGGTATGAGACGGAGCTCTAGACCATGATTGCCAATTGAAGACATAAACACCGACGTTGTTGTTGTTCACATGGAACATGTATAAATGGTAGATACGTACGTGAAGATGACATTGATGTCGCCAGAGGGACAGGAACTGAGTTCCAGTAAGACTTCCGTCAGACGTGGAAAACCGAGTCCGTTCTACGGAGAGACGTTCATGTTTTCCGTCGCCCAGTTCCAGCTGCCAGACGTTTCTCTCATGGTCTCTGTCTACAACATCGGGGTCATGAAACGACGAAGGATGATGGGATGGTTCACACTCGGTAGGCTATGAAAGTTATAAATAGGGCCTACCATTGAACGTTCACGTGCCTACACCATTCGTATTATTTCTAGGTCGTGGATAGAGTCACGCCCGACGTGACTCTATGCACAGGATTCGAAACACGCCCGCCACGCAATTGACCAATGCACGTCACAAGATTTGGTGGACGTGAAAGGAGCCGACCGATAGGCATAAACACTCCCGAATGCGGTAGAAGATTGCTGACTATGTTTTCTAATGACGACACTAACCCTAACCGTCACCCTAACCGACCCTCACGGCGCATAACCTGACCCTAACCGACCCTTACGACCATCATTACGACGTCGAACCTGACCCTAACCGACCCTCACGACGCCGAACCTGACTTTAAACGACTCTCAAGATGAACTCCATTTGAATGTCCCCGATGGAAGTTCACGTGATATACTTAAGCCAATACGGAGACGGGTGTGAATGTAGTTGCTTGGATTCCGCTCACGTCCGGGGCGTGAACTGCGTTATTTCTATTGAAACCCAATCAGTAGGCCTAAGACCAACGCTGACGACCGATCAATATCGACTGAGCTGCAGACTGACTGATGCGTGCCAGCGGACCTCCTTTATATAGGCGTCGGCTCCCGCCTAGAAAGCGCGTGCTCAGCCGGCAGCGATCAATAATTGCCGCCTTTTACAGCGTTGACTGACAGCAGAAATTAAGGCGCCAATCTATTGCGCAGTAGAAACTTATTGGCGCGAAACAGTGCCAAGCATAGTTCGGCACACTTACATATCTTTCCTTACATTGTGGGACAAATTCTGTTCAAGATTATTGATCCAAATGTAGTTACACACACATGCATGTAACATCAAGTGAATGGTTGTAGAAGATTGTGAAGGGAGCTTATGAATAGTAACATTGGTAATGTACAGTATAGTAGTAACATTCTGCTAGCTTTTGCTCAGCATCTTTGAATGCGTTCTTGTGTACTTATATTTGTTTGTGTGTGTGTGTATGACTGTATGTATGCTATGTATGTATGTGTGTATGTATGCATGTATGTATATGTGTATGTATGTATGTATGTATATTTGTATGTATGTATGTATTAAAGCTGTACCGATATCGCTTTTTGCCGATTATGCCGATACAGCGTATAGCCGATTATTGAATCGCCGATACCGATACCGCGTATTGCCGATTATTAAACTGCCAATACCCATTATGAGACCGAATATTTAATTTTTATTTAGTCAAAATGTTCTGTTCAGAAACATAGACCAGTAATCTAACGTCACAACTAATAAGAGTGGACGTTTAAATTAAGTTGGGAAGTTGTTAACGATATGTTTTTATGCGTAAATAATAAGGGACGTAAAACGATTGACGAAAATCGATAAAAAAACTTGGAATATGCAAAAATTCAAGTAAAATTATTAAATTATAACACAATTTTGACATCGGCACCGATGAACCGATTATTGCTGCCGATACCCGATTATGCCGATTGTTCTAATAATCGGCCCGATTACGCGTATGGCCGTTTAATCGGTACATAGCTCTAGTATGTGTGTGTAAGTATATTTGAGGCCTATATTGGCTTGTAAGAACCTCTAATTGGTGCTGTTACTGCTGTAGCATGACTATGTAATAGATCTAATGCAGTGTGACTTAGAGCAGCCAACAATTGTAACTTTATATGTTGTTATTTTGTCATTGGAATAATCTATATTTGAATTTGGTAATAATTTTTCTCATTGAAATAATTTTTAATCAAAATGGAACAAACTTGCTAAATGACAAGTAAGACAAATTACAAAATTTGGTAATAATTTTTCTCATTGAAATAATTTTTAATTGAACTTGCTAAATCTTTAGTAAGACAAATTACACTATGGCAGTATGGCAGTCAGGTCAGGTTTCAATACGAAGAAGCATTACATGAATTTACATCTTATCAAATCTTTTTAATTAAATGCCTTAATACTTTATCCTGTTTGTTAGGTGTTCAACTCTAAAATGTGGAATATTTTTTCAGATGGGCAGAGCACTCAATTCTAAAGCTTTGGATGAGCTTGGCTCGCAGGCAGTACTTATTTCAGATCTTCACCTATGTTCAGCATTAAGTTCCCGATGTTTTTGTGATAGACATTCAGTTGTGATTCTGCTTATTTTCTAATTGTCATTAGAGATTGAGACATGGCTAATAAGTAGTGATGTTGTTACCATTTGGTATTTTATCTAATGATTCTTTAGTTGTGCATAATATTTATCTTGATCTTTTGAACTGCTTAAACATTGTCTTCATTATTGCCTTCTGTCCTTTAGTTATGCAATAATTCAGCAGGAATTTGTTTAAAAGAATTGTAGCTTATTGACAGAGTTATATATATTAGAGGCATTGAAGACTGGCTTTAGACTGTTCACTGTTGGGTTTTCATGCTTTTGACTTGGCATAGGTCAATTTCAAACTTAGGTACATTAGCTTTAAATTGAAGTCCTTGAAAGCTATACTACCTCTAAGGTCTTTCTGATCTTCATGTCTGCTTATGCTGCCTGCACACCATCAAAGCAGCATTATTGCCTGCTTTGCACATGGTTTACCATAATTAATAATTATGTATGTTTGTATGTATGTATATATATATATCGAGACACTTAATATAGCACGTTTTAAGTACATCACAGAAGTGCTGTCCACATGGCTATTTGACTGATTTAAACAAGTGCATATGCACTTGCTACAGCTCTTACCATGTTATTCATTGTTTGATGCCAATATGATCCTATCCAACACGGTCATCCTGAATCAGAATACATAAACAGGATACTGAACTGACTGGTGTAGAAAATTAGATTCAAAAGCCCCCTCCTCCTCTCCTCCTCCTCCTTCTCCTCCTCCTGCTCCTCCTCCTCCTGCTCCTCCTCCTCCTCCTCCTCCTCCTCCTCCTCCTCCTCCTCCTCCTCTACCCACTATTCAAAGCTCTGCTTAATTTTCATAGTTTATGTTGCCTCAGATTTGTCAATGGTATGACAAAATTTTATGTAAGACCGTGATTTTAATAAAGTGCATTGAAGTTTAGGTAATTAACCAGTAACCACTGCAGCATTTTTAGCCAGAGTGATATAGTTCCTGGAGTTACTTAGGATGTGAATTGTAGCTACAAGGTATCTGATTTCCTTCAATGTTTTTCATCTAGTAAAGTTCTGCCAATTATTTGTATGTGATCTGACTTCTGGAACTTGTGAAAATGCTGAACAGCTTCATATTATTTGGTCATGTAATTGAGAGTTATTTGGCTTTAGTGAATTGTTTTTTTTTATAATGGTCTGTATATTGATTGTAATCATTATGATCTTAAGTTTGACTATGCAAACAGGGATGCTATGGAACATATGGTTAATGCCAAATTTGCCTTTGATACTAACTTTAAAATCTAGTGTTACTGACTTTAACACTTTAACGACGAGCATGTACTAAAAGTGACTGGGGAGCCAAAGCAGCTTGTCATTAAAGTGTTAACGTCCAATTGCCTTTGTTACTAAAACAATTAATTGACTGCAGTAGATTGTTTTTTGAAGCAGTCTTTATATTCTAAGGATGATGGCCAAATTGACTGTAGTCACATAATGTTGGGTTTGAGACAATCCAGATTGGGATGTGTCTTTAACAAAGTTCATAATGCCGAATAGCCTTTGTTGTTGAAGACTTAAGTCAATCCACTCTCCTTTAGTTAACAATCAACCTGTCAAATAATTATGTTTCTTGCCATTAGCCAGAAGTTTGACTATCATAGGTATTACTACTTTTCATGCCAGCTATGCAGGTCGATGTGGTATCAACTTCCTTTAAGGCATTTTAAAAAATAGCAAATAATATGCCAGTGTATTTTAGAGCATTATGTTGTAGACAGCAGAGAAACAAAATAAGAACATTAACAAGAAAATATTTGTTGTTGGTTGATTCAGCCGTTTTTAAATGCATGTGCAATTGTGCATGCACTTGTAAGTTAACATTTGCGTAGATCAAGTGACTATATAAATACTGCTACTATGTAGTTACATAAGTGCTCTCTGTAACTTCCCTTCTGCAGTCTGCACTACTGTTGTTGGCTCATCAAGTCCTAACTGAAGACTTACATTTAACAGAAGTTTTACTGCAACTAATTGACTGATAATAATGATAGAGGCAATTGTATGCAGTGTTTGGTAGTTGTTAAGTCTGTGGCACTGACGAATAATTTAGTTTTCTCTCTCACACACACACACACACAAGCAGTTTCATTCAGTTTTGTTGAATTTGTCTGAGTTAAGTCTGATATTTTTGTGTTATCTAAGGGAGCCACTGTCATTGAACCCACCCAGAGGCGAAAATCTGTACATAACTGTTGGGGGACAGATTTTTGTGGACTGGATTTTTGCACTTTTTGGGGGACAGATAGGCCTCAGTCAAAACTTTAGGGAGACAGTCCCTCGCTGTCCTCCCTGTGATTTGCGCCACTGAACCCACCTTCAATACATTTCTACACAATGCTATGTCAATGTACTATTAGGAGCTACTAATCATACATATTAATTTTTGCATTTAGAAAGGTTGCTGCAATGGAACATATCCATCAATTTCAACTGTTTGTTAGGTATCCATGTGTGCCAATGCCTTTGAGAGGTTTTTGAAAGGTGCTATATAAATGTTCACATACATACATACTCACACACATACTTATGTACATGATGTATCACAGCTTTTCGAAATATATCACTGTTCTTTTGATCTGACTTACGAAAACAGTTTAACTGAAATCTGTGTGGGCCTGTAAGACGCTCATTTTGTATTTACAATGAATCCAAATTTGACATTTGCTACTTACCATGCCATTTTATCCACTTGAATTAAATACTTGTATGCAAGTTATGAATCACACACACGCACACATACTCTCTCTCTCACACACACACACACACACACACACACACCTACACACACACACACACACACACAAGCAGTCGTTATTCTGCAAAATTCAAGAAAACTGGATTTGATTATGGCGATTTTGTGTTGGCAGATGATTTATTCTTGTGTTTTCTCTGAATGTAATGGCAGGTTTTGAATTTTGACTTGATTTGTGCATAATGATGTTCGAGAGGCCACATCCGTAATCAGGAAGCCTTGGGGCAGACTGTCTGTCAAATCATTTCACAGTTCATCAGTTGTTAATTAATTTATATGCCAGGTGCTTGTTTTTATGTTTATTTTGATTCAATGTTTTCTGTATACATTAAATGTTTACATCTTGAATGGAAATACATGTACCTTTATGCGAGTATGAGTAAAAGTGAGACTGAATTACATACGGGTAATATTTCATGCACACGCAAGCATGCACACACACAAACCAACACACAGTCACGCACACACACACTCACTCACTCACACTAGCGCATGAAGCTGTTATTCTGCAATGTTCAACAGAATTGGATTAAATTGAATTGAATTGGATTTGTATAAACTAAGCACTTGTGTATATAGAGATGATTTTATTTGTGTGTTTTCTCTTATAAGCTGGCAGCAGGTTTTTGTGTTTTGATTTGATTTGTGCATAATGATGTCCCAGAGGCCACACCCTTGATCAGGAAGCTTCAGGATTGACCATCTGTCAAATCATATCATGTTCATATGCTGCTACTTCATTATTATACGGAGTTTGTATTTTATGACGAACATAACATTATCAAAAGAAAATTATTATATGAATTTTGTTACTTATTTTTGCTTAGTACACCACCTTCTACTGTCTCTCTCCACTTCCATGTCTGCTATACCTGCCCTCTGTTACCTCCTCGTTTAACTCGGCCACTGCCGGCCTACTGTGGTAGTGCCAGTCCCATGCTTGGGAACGGAGGAGGGCGACATCAAGGGACCCATGAGATGTTGCTAACGCTGTAAACTAGTAAACTACTACTACTACCCTCGTTTTATTTACGGGACCTGGGTAGTTGTTAGATCATGGATAAAGAACCTGGCTGAAGCCTTAACATGCCTAACTGACCTATACCTGTGTCAGGTAGTTAATTGTCCATAGCTGCCGACAAGTGTTTAATACTAAACGTAGGTATCAATGCTTGGCTATATGACCTGGAGCGCCTTAATACAACGTGCCGTCACTGCCCTGCATATGGTATGAACATAAGTGCAAGATAGCCTATTACAAGAAGTAGGTCCGTAGATCAATTCGGATACCTCGGTGTTCAAATAAACGCAGAACGCAACGTACGACGGAGAATTGCACTATGGTAATCCTAAACTTTAGAGTAATTAATTATTTCATTGAATATAACCTGTATTTTAGCGTATTTAATTATTTCAATCAATATCATGATAACTCATCAATCCAACACGTCTATTTAGTATTTACGCAACGAATTATTTTCATCAATCCAACGTCTATTTAGGCTACCCAAAGAATTATTTTCATCAATCCAACTTCCATTTACGCAGCTACCCTAGGCTAGGTAAAAGATTTGTGTTTTCGCGAGAATTTTGTGTGCGATAATTAGGCTACGCTAAATTGTAGGATTACCAACCACGATCTCGCAAGCTTTTGGAAATAGGCTAGCCGCGGTATCCGTCAATAAGGGCGCGCACAAAAGGGCGCGATACAAAAGGGCGCGCACCAAAGAGCGATATATGAGCGATCACATACGGGCGCAGCCACATAAGAGCGCTGTCAAATAAAAGCGCTGGTTAATAAGACGCGTTCTAATATGAGCGCGCGGCAATATTAATGAGGTCGATGATTAATTATTAAATACATGTCTATGAAAGCAAACATAATAGGCTACTAACATTTAATCGCTAATAAAAGCAATGGCAATTGAGAAATCTCTGTCAATAAAATAAACTATCATTAGGTTATCCCCAGTGGCGGATTTAGCCATAGGCACGGGGGGGCGAACCGCCCCCCCGTGCCCCTCCTGGTTGTATTCCGGCGCCCCCTCAAGACCAAACCCGTAATGGTGGACAAAGGGGCGACAAAATTAAATTCTTACAGACATTTTATCATCTGCGCCCTTACTTTTAATGATGGCCTAAACACGACAAATGTCACTCGATGCACTGTGTCGTTGTTATGGTCGGGCAAGCCGCCATCTTAGATCTAACACCTCGGTTTAACCGCCACCCGCTTGCCTATGAATCATCCCCAGGCAGCGCCTACCGCTACCATCTGGCTCGTCCGAAAACAGACGACAAGGGAACCGACCTTCACATGACCCCAGGGCCGCATACCATCTCAGTCATATAGAGCTGGGTGGGCATCGTACGGCAGGCAGGGCCGCAGGCGGGGAGGGTCGTGTGTGAGGGGGCGATACGAAGGAGCACTGCGAGGAAGAAGGGGAGAATCAAGGAGGAGAGGAGCGGAGGAAGGTCGCGAAAAGGGAGAACGCAAGAGGGACGATAACGCAGAAGAAACTCCGAACTACATCTTTACATATCTCTCTACTATAATACTAGTATCTATATGCAACGTATTAAAACCTATGGAGTTCAGGACTGCTATTTTTGAGGAGCACTCAGCAATTTCAGATGAACAGGTCTTTGAATCTAGCAGGCCACGGCAGTTTGATCAGCCAGAATGAAGTAGCTGCTTCATTAATTTTGCTGAAGTTCGCAAAGACTTTTCAGCTATCAAGGATAGAACAGTTCGGAGTCTGGTAAGACCCACGTATATTCATTTAATCAATTAATGCTCAAAACATAGGCTTAACTTTTCAATAACTCTCTGTTTCGTTAAAATTCGAAATATCTATTGGCGGCTCTGCCGCTCTTGACATTACTTGCCTCGGGCGCCAAAGTACCTAGCTATGCCACTGATCAAATCACTTGCATTGGAACAGTCACAGACTCACAGACACGTGATAACAACTTCCGAATTCAGTGCTACCCAACCTGGCTGTGGCGGCACTCAATGGTGCCGTGAAACTGCCCAAGGGCTGCCGTGGCTGGGTGGCAGAATGGTAGAACCATAACATTTGTGCAGCCTTATATGTAAAAATGTTCTTAAATTATCACTACTAACATAGGCCTAATAATCATTTTTTTAAAGTTAAAGTAGTGTAGATATAGTCGCATTGTCGCAACCCTTCAGTTGAGTACAAGGAAAGTTGCTTGTCAGTAAAATAAAGAACTATCTCGATGACAAATAGATGAATAGGTCAGGGGTGCAACAGTGCAACTAATCTGCCATTTCATTAGTAGCCTAAGGGTGCCGCGATCTGAAAGAGGCTGCTAACCAATACCCTAATTAATCTATTAGTATTTTAATATTTTAATGTAATAAATACATGTATATCTCACTCTTTCTGTTACGTCGGCAACTGCAGAAAGAACTTGTAGCAGATTGAAAATAATCAAAAGCTACTTGCGATCCACCAAGACGATTAAATGAACATCTGTCTAGACAAGCATTAGACCAAATATCAATCGAAAGAGAACTGACTGGAGCTATTGACTCTAAGCAACTATTTATCGCTTTACACTGATTAAGCCTCGTAGAAAACAATTCATATAAATGCTTGACGAATTGCGACATTATGTCCTGGAAAATGTTGCCATTTTGAAAGTTTTATTTAGAATAGTATAACTATAGCCTACTAATGGTCTACTACATTACTAAACATAATGGCATTATTTCAAACATAGGCTACTATTGTTTAAAGTCAATTACAATATTTACGCTAAAACATGGCGCCCCTCAGAAAGGTCCATTGCCCCCCCGCGCAAGCAACCCTGGATCCGCCACTGGTTATCCCGTAGTTGACGTTGCTAAATTATTTTAATGTCCTCAATGCCTAACAGTCAACCAATGTCCACAATAACTGTCATCAATCCAGCCTCCATTTAAGAGGCTGAAAAACCGATAGAGTAGGAGGCAAACCGATAGAGTATTTGAGGCAAACCGATAGAGTAAGAAACTAACCGATAGAGTAGAAGCCTAACCGATAGAGTACAACCCAAACCGATAGAGTACAAGCCCATCCGTAAAGTCCAAAAACAAACCGATAGAGTACAAGGCGAATCGATAGAGCACAGCACAAACCGATAGAGTACGAGGCAAACCGACTCTGTCACTGTCTCTCCCAGTCTCTGTCTTCTGTATCTCTGTCTCTATCTTTCTCTCGACATACATGTAAGGCTGAGACACGTGTAACCGTGGTCACTGGTCCATTTTGCAAGGCTATACGAGACGGTCTTTCGGTTGGTCTGCAGTCCATTTAATACTGTTCGGTAGAGGAGTGAGGGGAGAGGGGAGAGGGAGAAACAGGAATGAAGAGAGGATTTCTTCAGAAGGCACATGTTTTGTCACATTAGGGTGCAGATGTTCTGCGAGTAATAGGTTAGTTTGCAACAAAGAGGAATGTGTCATTTGACTAACTTCTAAACTTTTTGCAGAGTTCTGCAACGAAAAGAAGATGACGAATATCAGACATGTGCAATCATCCAATCGAGATGTGACGCAAAGGAAAACAGACGATATTCTGCTCTGAGTAATTCTTGAACGAGAGGACTTTTGAGATGGTTTTGGGAACGATTATCCTGACTGGAATTTTCGAATCTTAACTCGATTATAAAAATAATTCGACTACGTGGTGCAGGATATCTACGAATCAACGTTCTTTGCCTAAAAATATCAACCAATATTCGAATTGCTGTGTTGTTCGTTGTAAAATTACAGTCGCTTTCCTAAATTTCACAGGTTGATATCAGCCGTTATATATCCAGCAGAAAGAGCGGTACCTTCTTGGTGCAGCCAAGAAGGTACTCCATCCTCCTTGTCTGATCTATTTCGACCTGTCTCCAGTGTTGTATCAATTACATTGCAAATGTAATTAAATTATAAATCAATCAATCAATCAATCAATAATTGCAATTACATGCTTGTAAATGTAATTGAATTACAATAAATTACAATTACTTGATTGTGAAAGTAATTGAATTATAATTACATTTTAACTGTAACTCAATTACCAATTACTTTTCAATAGTTCCTTTAAAATTGGCAAATGATTTATAATTTTTTCAATCATTTTTAATGTACTCTATTTTTAAACTAAAACAGTCAATGTACCAAAGGCCTGTAAATTGTAATCTATACATTAAATTGTATTATAATTGTTTCAAGTATCCAAAATACGATTTACAATTATGATCGATTAAAACAAGTTAGGGTTTATTTGAATTTAGGAGTAGAAGTTTTTCAAAATGATAGTCTGTTAGAGAACTTAGTTGATTACGCCTGCAGGGTGAGTGAGTCAATTTGTCCAGCAGTGCTAAAGAGATGCTCAACAGGAGCTGAAGATGGAAGCTCTGTTATTTGTAGGCAGACGCAGTATGCTAGCTAAAACTGAGTGAAATAGTGCACGGATGGTCTGATAATGATGGTCAGCCCTTGCCCTTGGGGTCTATCAAAGTGTACTGTAAGATTGTAACAGAGATGTAAGGATAGAATAATGTTGACAATTATGTTGCCATATGCAATCATAATGCAGAGCAGTGTATTCAATTAAACGGGTGACCACTGCCACTGACCAGGGTCAACCCGGCAGGCTGGCATCTTTGCTGACTTTTTCAAAGTAATTCGTAATTTACACTTCATTCAATTACAAATTACATGCAATATTGTAATTGAAATACAATTACAATAACTGGACTGAAAATGTAATTCAATTGCAATTACAATTACAGAACTTGTAATTCAATTACGTAATTCAATTACATGTATTTCAATTACTGAACAACACTGTCAGACCGATATGGGAACAATGTGCCACGAGCCCAACATCACGAGCCCACTTATCGCCCATACAAATATCGGACGTCGCAAATGTTGGCTAATGGGCTTGAGTCATCAGGCCCAAGTGGGCTCGAGGTGGGCAGCCCAAGCCCACGAGCCCACTAATCGCCCATTCAAAAAGTCGGATGTCGCAAATGTTGGTTAATATGCTTGAGACATCAGGCCCAAGTGGGCTCGAGGTGGGCAGCCCAAGCCCACGAGCCCAGTTGTCGCCCACCTTAAAGTCGGACATTGGAAATGTCGGTTAATGGGCTAGCTTCTGACCTCAGTCCTAGATGGGTTCGATGTGTGCAGCCCAAGCCCATGAGCCCACTTCTCTCCAATATACAATTTTGATCTGATAATGGGCTCCTGATCTCGTGCCCAGATGGGGCTGATATGGGCTAGCCCAAGCCCACAAGCCCATATAAAATTTATATGGGCTCGATATGGGCATGTTGGCAGGGTAGGGGCTTCTTGCCTTCGGCAATCGCAGCTTCACGCCTTCGGCGCTCGCAACTCCACCCGCCCCCACTCAGACATTCTAGTAGGTCCCCCCAAACTTCTGGACCGTGGTTGCGCCTCTGCTACCTTGCTACCTTGTTGGGCACATGTAGGCCCTGCTCGCTTACTTGTCACCGCAAAATCTCTGCGCCGACAAGGTTTAGACATTTAATTCTCATTTTTCATGATTTTCGTGAATTTGATATGCAAAGCAAAATGAAACTGCTGAAGTTGGTCTGGTAACAATTAACATAGTAGGGCCTACTGTTTGCTTTCTAATAACAGCGGAAGGTAATTCATAATATGAGAGCGTTTGATTTGGAGATTCCTTCGAAAACGCATCCTTACAGCAATCTAGAGTGCTACTGCGCGTGCGTATTGGGTCATAATTAAATTCAGGTGCAAGTGCGCGTGCGTACTAGGCTTTATTTAAGATGGACGACGTTGTGTTTCTTTGTTTTTCTCGTGTTTTGTTTCGTGATAGGAAGCGTTTTGGGTTTTGATTGCTTGGTGAGGTTCAATAAAAATTACTTCATTGTTTTAATTGGCGTTTTACGCAAAATGCAACGATATTGATGCTTTTGGTCTCTTCATATATTGAGCTAATCAAATCTGCTTATCCTGTCAATTATTGTAGACATCGGTGTATTCAATCACTGCATTTGATTCAGTCTTCGACGATCCAGTTGGGGTCAGCCCGAATCCCCGAAACCGGAATCCCCAAAACGCTGAAAACAGAAAAAAGCCCGATTTCCCGAATGCAGTTTTCAAGAAAGCAGCCGAGCTATTCAGAGTTAAATTGTAAACATGACATAGACCTAGCGTGGTCTTGATGTATATCGATATACTGCCTATTCAAATGTTTATATGTTAATTATATCAATTTCGGGGATCCGGCTGAAATGCCTTTGGGGGTTTGGGATTCGGCCCGCATCAAAAATTTGTATAAAATCGCAGGATCGTTAGCTAGCGTTGGGAATAGTCGCGATTGGATACTTATGGTCTCAGGTTACTCATCCAGTTATACCCGCTTTTCCTTGAATTTTCTGCCAAGTAGTTCCAATAATGAACGTAAAGAGGTTTTCGCAGAATTTCTCCTTAAGCTGCATCTGATGGTTTATTATTACCAATTACCGGGTATATGTTATTATTATATGTTATTATTATGTCAGCGGAACCGTTCGTTCCTTTGGGGTTTCCCATTGACACTGCATGTATAACTCAACTGATTGTTTCCGTGTTTTTATGTTTCTTGTGATCAATAAAGCATTGATTGATTAACGATGGCAATAAATATTTCTGTTTTTTTCACGTCTTGATAACAGATTTTTTGCATTTCTTTTGGATTGGCAGTGCACCAAGAGCATTACAGTATGAAAAGTCAGATGAATGTGTGATTCGAATTCGCAACAGGCCAACAATGAGAACTTACCAGACATTGGACACAGGATATCTCTTATGGATGTATGAGTAAAGATACTTCAAAGTCTGCTTTTCAGTGAGGGTAGTGTGATCAGGAATTGGTATGATGTAAGTTAGGTCATAATCCAAAATGGAGAACTTGGATCCAGTTTCCAAGAATCCTGGTGACAGTAACGAGCCTGTTGATCAGAACAGCTGTGCAGCTGACTTGAATCCAGGAACCAACTTCTTAACAAATTCAGGAACTGGCTTGATGTTAAATTCAAATTCTGGCAGTAGAATTCTTCCCCTTTCACTGATAGCATCTTCACCATTATGTGGATTTCCAACCAATGTCAATGGGTTGGAGGTTTTGAATTTCTTGGGCAGGAAAGCAAATTTAGAGCCCAAAGACTCTTCCACTGTAGCATGCCCTTCAATCTGTGAACTCCTCCTTCAGACTGCACAGAAGTCGATGGTCATGATGTCCAGCAGCAATCTTGACAACCATATCAATATCAACAGGTCATACCATAATGTTGCTGCAGAACAAAACATTGTCAGTGCATCCATCTCGCTTCTGTCAAACATGCCTAGCTATTCACTTGCCCAGATTTCCACGACGATGTCCGAGAAACTGGCCGCAGGTGGTGTGCTGTTCCTGGCTGGCAATTATGTAGACTGTAAGGGAATGGGGCAGGCTGAAGTTCTCAAATGCTATCCAGATGATGCAGCTATCTTGGACATTTTGCAAACACAAAATCTGGTTGCAGTCGGCCAGCAATCAAATTTTTTGAATCCACCAATACGGATCGTATCGAATTTGACGGAAAAGACAGAATTTTCTATAGGTCAGCCAGAACAGGTTGAAATTAGCCCAACTGTAAGAAGTCAGACATCATCACCTCCTGTTGAGAACTGCGAAGATGGTTTGTTGGTAAGCAGTGAATCCGTTTCAAAGATGAATAATGCGAGTGGACTGGGTCAGACTCACATCTGCGACATTGTGCCGGTGGAAACTGACGAACGGTTTTCTGACTCGACGAACATACAGCTGGAAATGGAGAAGTTCAGCACAAGGGAAATTGCGCAGCAGGTTGCCATGGAGCTGCGGAGATACAGCATTCCTCAGGCTGTCTTCTCACACGTCGTCCTTGGACGGAGCCAGGGAACCCTGAGTGACCTTCTGAGGAACCCTAAGCCATGGAGCAAGTTGAAGGCAGGCCGGGAGACCTTCCGACGGATGTGGAAATGGCTGAAACAGCCAGAATACGAACGCTTGGCTGCCCTTCATCCACCATGTAAGAAGTTTGTTTCTCCCTATTAACGCTTTAATGACAAGCTGCATTGGTTTCCCAGTCACTTTTAGTACAGTCTTATCATTAGAGTGCTAAAGACATTGGATTGTATTGAATTTCATCATCACCACCATCATCATCACCACCACCACTATCATCATGAGTGTTGTTGTGGTGATAATCAGTACAAATAAATAATCTCCATTCTATTTGGTCCATTTTTTGCAGAATGTTCATTACAATATTTAATAAGATCATGCACTGTTTACTTACTCTTCACAAAGCTGCACTGCACAGTGACTGGCTGGACAGGAAATAGACATACATATAGCTGGTTTAATGAAGATTTGAAATTGAATCCGTGGACACTTCAGAACTATTGCTACTGCAGCGAAGAACAGTGATTTAAAACCCAATTTCTGTTGCCGAGAAAATTAAGACTGCAGATAAGAAGATTCCAATGTGACTATTCATATTAGAATATTCTTTAATTGCTATATTTGGTGTGAAATAATTATTGCATTTATTCTCTATTTAAAATCTGTGACTGTTGATGCAGTTTGCTTTTGATCAGCCTCTGGACAGGTGAAAGGACAAAACTCATTTCGACTGGATGACGGTGTGCAGAAGTCTTTGAAGAAGCCACGTCTTGTGTTCACCGAGATACAGAGGCGCACTCTGGTGGCCATCTTCAAAGAGATCAAACGCCCCAGTAAAGAGATCCAGGCAACGATCGCCGAGCAACTCGGCCTCAAGACGTCAACAGTCGCCAACTTTTTCATGAATGCTCGAAGGAGATCTATCGAAAAGTACATGGATGAAGAGCCAAACTCTGAACAGATTTCAAACCTGGCATCAGTTACGAGCTCACAGAACTCAAACGATATGATTGACCATCCAGATAGCATCTGAGGTATAATATGTATATGGCACATTTGTTCTGAATCTAAGTGTGCATTTCTTGCATGCCAGATAGTAGCTTAGTCATGGGGCTATAAAGGAAAATTACAATATAACCGGTTGAAAACAGGTAGATGAATGCAGAAGTTATAATTGCCTACATTGGTAGGCAAGCAGTAAACTAGTGCACAGTTCAATCAATCAATCAATATTCGTTTATTTAGTTTCATCAGCCTATAGGTAAAGCATAGTTGACTTCAAAGTGCATTTTAACATTGGTGCTTGGCTGAGGAGGGAAAAAAGAATGATGCAGCAAGAAAACTACTAAAGCACTGCAGTTATCATTGTTACTATTATAATTATTGTTTAAAAAAAAATTTAAAGTGTGCAAAAAATGTGAAACTGAGGTGCAGTTAGTGCTAGGTGATGAACAGTTAGATATCCAGATGTTGAAGGGTTAATGGTGAGTTTTGAGATGTTTCGTAAAGGAAGAAGAATTTGAGCATCAGAAAACAATAGTAGTTGGTTCTGTTCCTTTGAGCAGCAACTGAGAATGCACAGGAGCCCATGATGGTTGCTGTATCATGGCTCAGCCAAAGAGATTGCAGGATTTGGAGAGGGGTGTAAGGAGAGGCTAGTGGTTGAAGATAGCTGGAGTTATCTTCGTAAGGACTTTATAGGTCAGACAGTCCAGTTTAAATTGTATTCTAATTCTACAGGTAGTCAACGCAGCTGGCCGAGGGGTAATGAGCTTTTACAAGAAGATGCATGCAGTACTATGCTGGCCAAGCAATGGCAAGTAGCCAAAGCAAATGAGCCATCGTTTGATATAAATATTGAATACAACGACGATGAATTAGATGTTATTTTGTGTTCAGTCATTTGCATTTGTATTTGGGTGTTGGCTTCATTTTAGCCATGTTTTATTTTAAACGAATTGATGTGATTTCTTTAAACATGTAATGTAAAGACATTGTTGTAGTTCTTGTTGAGGACAGGTGGCTCTCGATTAAGTGAAGAATATAATTGCAGCATTTGACAGGAGTGTGTTTTTCCTGCAAAGAAATATCATAACCTGAGTTAATGACTTTTTAGATAGATTAGGCTTACCTGCTCTTACCTCTGGACCTTCCAACACAACATAGATTGAGATATTCCATTCATTTCAGATATTTAATGCCCTTCAAGACGCTTACAGCGGACACTGAATCGGAGTTTCACGAAGCGCATGAGCACATAGATTGAACCCGACCCTCCGGCTGCAAACAAATATACCCCCAGGTGGATTCACCTCCGGCTGCAAGGCACCGAACATACCCCTCTGCACTTAGGTACAAGTTATGAAATCAGTGCATAAGGAAGTTAATTAACACAGCTTACAGATCTGTGGCTCTCTGGCTGTTAAGTTGCTTCAATTCCAGAACTTTAAAGCATCGAAGGCTTTGGTTTTTACGTTAAATATTGAAATGCTATTCTTCGTATTTTTATTCTTGGAAATGGATGATATATTCTGCAATTCCTGTATTGTTCTTTGGAAGTATTGAAAGGAAGTATTTTCTGAAACAAGCTCTTGTGAAATATTTATATCTTAAAAACTTTTGATTGTGCTTTGAAGGACATAATTATAAATTGCAGCTCTGTGCCACAATTAGTCTAGTAATAGCTGTTTTTGCCCAAATGATTTCTAATGAAAACTCGATAGTTGCCAATGATGGTTTCAAATCTTAAAACAGTGTTAAAAAGATATTTACTTGATATTATATTTAATTTTATGAGATAAGCCATGTGACGATAATTCTTGTTGATGAATTTTATCTTTTATGCCTATTTATGCCTTTAAATGTTTTTTGTTGAGTTCTAATTCATATTTTTCTCTGTTAGTCAGTATAAATGTCTTATGAAATCCAGTTATATTTGATATTTATTTATTTATGTTAACTGTAGTCAATTGTTTTACGTGTCGCATTGTACGTACTTGTTCTGTGGTTATTTTCTCCATGACATTCCACAGATGAGCTTTCTTCCAAGTGTTCCAATTATCAGCATTTCCATTTGTGTCAGTTGCTAGACTTCTAAAGGCAGCGTTTTGTCTGTGGTTAAAAGTTGCCGTAGATGAATTAATTGTTTAGCATAAGTTAAAAGTTTCTTCGATTCGATATTGAATGTTCATTTTTGAATGTATATTTTTCAAAAACTTTGGGCAATTATGCTGTCGTCTGTTAAAATACGTATTTATTACAACAGGGTTCTTTTATGGTAGCAACTTTGTCAATTCATGCAGCAACATTTGTTTTACTTATACATTAAGTTTCATCAATTTTTAACTTCTTCGTGTGATTCGGGTGGCAAGTGAAATCTCGAGATGGGATATTAATACATTTGTTACTGATATTCAGCATATTGATATTCAGCATATATCAATATACTGATATTCAGCATATTGTTGATTTTGTTTTGGTGATTGTGTCATTACAGAATGCTTTCCTGATCCTGACATTTTTTGTTATACTCCAATTATTTCGTCTGTGCACTTATCAGGCTTGGGTCAGTTACAGTTGTAATTATAATTCAACTGTAATTATAATTCAGTTGTAATTAAGTACAATTTGGTCATGTAATTGTATTTGATATGCGAAACCATCAATTGCATGTAATTTCAATTGTCATTGAAATGGATGTAATTGTCATGCTGTAATTGATTTTGTCAATTAGTTAACATTGGGCTAGTTTTTGGTGTGGAAGTAGAGGAAATGAAGAATACCATGATCAGCGAAGTGCTGGAGAGAGTCTGTTTCCCAATTTCAGTCATCTTCAGTTGTTGCAGTCAATGAATTAGCTGATATGCAGGAACCAGTGAAGAAAAAATATCAGAATACTTGTTAACTGAAAAGTACATGAGATTGTAATTGACCAAGGCTGAAAACAAGTGTAATTATAATTTAATTGACTAAATACGAAAGTAATTGTATTTGGATCGAGTTTTTGCGGATGTGATTGACCCAAGCCGGGTATTTATAAAACTTCAACTTCGATTTTGTTGTCTACTAAGTCTTGTGGTTGGACAGAAGTTTCTGTTCTTTTTACATTGCTTTCATGCTATGGGTGCATATTAGTCTAGTGGTTAGGTTGTTGGATAGTCAACCCAGTGGTGGGAGTTCCTATCTCTGCCAGGACATAAGAGCTGCTGTGAGATTTCTGCTCCACTTACTGTACGTTCCTAGTGACTCGGCTATAAACGAATACACTGACCTAACTCTGTTAGTAAGAAGATCAGATGGCAATGGAGAAGACTAACCCCCTCACCCTTGTATGCTGAGGATAAGAAAACAAAGTCGCTAACACTTAATTTCCACGACTGCCTCAAGGTTTGGTGACGGGAGTTCTGTTCTTTTTGTTTTATGTATTAAACCTTTTGTGTGTCTAATGGAGCTTTCTACAATTCTACAAGGCTTCAGAAAACTTGCTTTTACCCAATGCAAGCTGAATTTTTTAAACCACCAAGAATGTATTCCAAATAGTCAGGTGATTAAGAATTAACTTCGTTAAATGGTCTGGTAATTAAACATTCTGCACAAGCAGTGTGACGATTTCCCTATTTTATATGATTTTACCTACATTTACATGTAGGTTGAAATGTTGGCATGTCTTTGTGATATAGAACACATTGTAATCTGTAAAGACATTTACTTTAAGAATACTTTGTAAACACGGCAATGTTAAGAGTTCCTGAAATACATGTACACTTAATTTCTCATATATAATTAGATGTTAATTGGAAAGCTTCATTGTAAGAAATTGTCTCTATTGTTGTTCCTTTCGACATCTACATCAGAATGCCTCTCATTAGTTTACAACAACTCCTATGCCTTTTGCGCAATAATCCAGTAGTAGCCTACCAATACGCACTCAAAACAATTCTATCTGCTTAAATATCTGAGATATAGCCTAGTGATAAAACGATCAGAGGCCATTTCTTGGTGTACCAAGTTTATGGGATATGTTCATTAGGTCCCTTATGAACCTGCCACATTGACACAATAACTCGAGTTGCCATGGTGCAGTGATTCGCGTAATCGTTTGGTCTTTGAACGTACCTTGCTTTACAGCATGTTAGGCTACATGGTAACCAACATTAACCATAACATTTAAATACATACACTAGTATCCATCTGACTATATTAGTAACCCTTTATGACGCGGATGTTAATGACAAACATGAACAGTATTAATAAGGCGATTTATATAGTACAAGTAACACAGCCAAGGCTGAAGAAAATGACGCTGTATTATGTTGATTCAGCCCTCAGGGCCGTAGCAAGGTATAAAATTTAATGCGCCCTGTGCCAAGCGTAAATCTAGCGCCCCACCATTCAAAGATCAACTTAACCAAATACGACCAACTTTGTTATCTCGAATATAATATAGGACCAAATTTGTTATCTCGAATATAATAAGGATTTGTCCTTTAAAGAAAATAGAAACGAAGTTTCTGTGCTTCTATTAACATTTTATTTTAGTCACTTCAGATTTATTTCGCTGTTGAAGGGACTTTGAGGACAGGGAGGTTAGGGCAAGTTCCACGAGGAAAGGATTCGACTTCCCTCGGGTTCAATATCCCACCGTAAGCCATGGGTGTCCCATCGTGTAATCAACAAGGGGTTTATGAAGCAGGCGTGCACTCCTACGGGGCATTGCCCATACGGTGACTTCTATAGCGCTACTACCGGCTATGTCTTTCAGCTCTTCAGATAATAGGCCAGGCTTAGAGCCTACGAGCGACGTTGGTGGCGACAGAAGTGTCCACTCTGATTGGGCTCCTCGTCCCAGCACCAGTACTTTCATTATCGGTCTGGGGTTCACTCTCTGTCTCAGCACTTACTAAACCCTTATTATCCTTATATTAGCATTTTTGTCTGTTCTTCTTGCCGCTGTATTACTTTCTGGATTAAATCATCTAGCTCTGCATTAGCTGGCACTGACAATTCAATATCAACCATTTCGCTAGTTCTGATTATAGTTTACTTAAAACAAATTCACGGGAGATACCGGATAGCGGTTTCCACATCCAATTATGCGAAAACTATATTTATCAGTCCGTTTGATTAAGTTAGCTGTCTTTTCCAAAATTACAGTTTCATTGGGATCGAATTAGCTAACGTCCATTCAGCAGCAATGCATTTTTCAGTAAGCAGGGTCGGTACATGCAAAATCATCTAAGAGCACCTTCTCAGTGCCTCGCCTCATTTTATAGGCTAAGCTACGCACCTAAAGACCCGCTTTCTTACGCTCGCTTTTCCACCAATCACAGCACACTATCGCAAGCGCCCTTTTCCCCGCGTAAATTTCCAGAAATCACGGCAGTTTGCTCTATTTGGCTTCTGATCCCATTTCGGTCTATGCCAGATTTGTTAAATTGGTATTATTTAATTTTATAACATTTATTTCATTTATAATGTATATTTCATGATTGTGTCAAGATCAAGTAATTATATAGTAATTAAATCGTTCCGCCTCAAACTTTGCGCCCCTCTTGAGTTGCGCCCTGTGCCGTGGCACCTCTGGCACATGCCTCGCTACGGCCCTGTGACAGCCCTTATTAAGAAAACAAATATGCAGAGGTAACCAAGCATCAATCGATGGCGCTGAGCAATTTAAGTGAAGGACTTGCTTGAGGTAGGGGGCCGTCCATAAATGACGTCACGCAATTTTGGCCGATTTTTAACCCCCTCCCCTCGTCACACTTCGTCACAAAAAGTAACACCCCTCTGAAAATGACGTCACAAATCTCTGACCCCCTAAAACCAAATTTCCATGGCGAAGCAAAATGCTCCTTCATGGAACAAATAGGGAAAGCATGAATATTTTAAAATCTAACGGTGACCAAATATTGAAATAATTAGAAAATTGTTAATAATGATGCCCGTATACATTAAAATAATTAAAAAATAATGAAAATTTAATCCTCAAAAGTAGTGCTGTTGTTATTAAAATTAAATTGTTGTTAATTGCTAAATTTAATAACATAGACCTGGTGTGACGTCACACTTCTCAGACCCCTCCCCCCCCCCACCCCCATGTCACACATCGTCACAAATTTCCGACCCCCTCCCCCCCTAGGTGCGTGACGTCATTTATGGACGGCCCTAGGCTACCCAGACTGTAGCCACCTCAGACGAGTCTCTAACCCGTATACTATGCATTACAAGGCAAGCGCTCTAACCAATGAGATGCTGTGTCCCACAATCAGCTACCGTGTCCCAGCTGTCAAATGGTGCAGGAGGCTCCAAAGTGTAAAATGGCTACTATGCCTGTATGGTTCTTCGATGCCATCGTTTTTTGAGAACTCACCATTAAAATTAACGAGCATGCATCGAGGTTTGATTTGACACGATTTTGCACAGTTTTTAACATACAGCTACAGCCTACATGTATAGCAGTAGCGTAACGAAGGGGGGCAGAGGGGGCAACCGCCCCTGGCGCAGCACAAAGGGGCGACAACTAGGTTTAAGTGGTATACCATACTATGACAAGAACGATTAAAAGTCAGCAAGAAAATTAAAAATGAGCGCAGTCATCAACTCTTGCCTCTGGGCGCTGAAACCCTTCGTTACGCCACTGTACATTACGTCTACATTAAATTGAATGGCAATGATCCCAAAGGGATGCCTTGAATGATTCATACTTTGTGGCATCAATGGAAAAATAATAACCCAACTACTCTGCTATGAATGTTCCTAATCTCAGGATTTTTCCAGGGGACTCCATCCAATTGTTCCCATCCACGTACACTGCATGCACACACACACGCACACACACACACACACACACACACACACACACGTAGCCCTGCTATAGATCAATAAGTGCCAGGCCGGCTAAGAGTTCGAGACGTGATAATCGCTGCAGCCACCCCTAACTCAGCACCCAGCAGTTGTGACACCTCGATAATTCAGACTAAGTTGACCTTGCGACGCCTTTATATAAGAGTTCAGTGTAACATTTGCTGCGAAGAACACGGAAAGAAGCACGTCAACGATATGCCGCGTCACACAATTAGGTAAGATAGGCCTACGTTCGTTCGAGGGAGACTAAAAGCAAAAATCTTAAGAGTCTTGACTCAGAGTAAACTCAGTCAAGACTCTAAGATCTTTGCTAAAAGTCAGTGGCGGCGCCACCAAGGGTCGCGGTCGGTCATTTGACCTGCCTATTTTACTCTTGACCTGCCTTATGACCTGCCTATACTTAATAGCCTACCTAGGCTACTGCTGTGTACACGTCTTCCGAATTTGTAATAATCTTCTTTACCTTTGAAACATCAACATCTGTCCCATAAGATCACCAGTGCAACTATTAGATCTAAACGACCGTTTTACGTTTTATCTATAGTATGTCAATAGAAGTCTATGTTGTAAAGTCTAAACTATGAAATGCTTAAGTATTCTTTGCCGTCTTTGCGTCAGCCTCAAACATTAATTTCTTGACCTGCTGATTGCTGAATAACTGCAATGACCCTGACGCTACCCGCTGAAATTGTATAGCAGGCGCCGCCACTGCTAAAAGTGTCATTGGGAAATAACATCCAGCAGTTGAACAGTAGCAAATGGTGTCTATATATCTGTTGTATAATATAACATATCAAAAGAAGTCTTCCATATTAATTAAGCGATTGTCGTCGATAGACTCAATCGAGAGCGAGAGATGAACGACAATTATTAGTTAGCACTCTGCTGTTTGGAGCAGATGTCCCAATGCTGGCTGCGAATGCTCGTGGTTGGTCACCTCGTCGCCATGTCGTCCAGCGGCGTTCGATTGGTCATCTGGGTCACTGCTGGTCATTCTGGTCAGATATTCATCGGTCGTCTAGTTAACAAGACATGTTACACCCGTTAAATGAGATCAGAGCTAAATTCATACTGATTACAATAATTGTAATCAGTATGAATTAATTATTGCTATGAGCTATAGCCTGCGTCTCATGAGACAGGATGCTATAGCGGTGCTTCCCAAAGTATGAGTTCACGTCCTGGTGCGCATTGCCACATAATATGTCCGCCTGCTGTTGACCATTATAATTGTGTTCGAGGTCTACTATAATCCACAGAGCCTTAATAATAGGACAGAGTAATAGGATGGAATAGTAGACACACAGAATACTAGAAGGATAGAATAGTATGATAGAATAAAAGAATGATAGAGTAATGGAAGAATAAAATGATAGAAGGATAGAATATATAGTAGAAGCATAGAATACTAGAAAGATAGAATAATAGAAGGATAGAATTGAAGGATAGAATAGGGCCTGGTAGAAGGATATAATACTGGAAGGATAGAATAATAAAAGGATAGAATAATAGAAGGATAGAAAAATAGAAGGATAGAATAATAGAAGGAAGACTAACAGAAGGATAGACAAATAGAAGGATAGAATAACAAAAAGATAGAATAACAAGAAGGATAGAAGATGGATGGTAGAAGGATAGAATAATATAAGAATAGAATAATAGAAGGAAAGAATAATAGAAGGCTAAATATATATATAGGCTACCGTTTTAATCTTTGATTCGTCGTCGTCATCAGTTTTTAGTTTAGCTGACAGACACACGTCATCATCCTGGTGTGTCGCCCTACACAGAAACAATAATCGCCTTCTGATGTAGGAGGCTATAGGTTACGCCATTTGTTGATGACGATGATCATGACTACGACAGCGACGACGATGACGATGATGAGACTATGACGACGATTATGATCATTATTGTTATTATGATTATGATGGTTGCAACGATATGAGATCTATGCACAAACACATAGATTGTTTAAAGTACTAATAAATTTGAGTATAGGCACGAAGAGTGATAGTGTAGACACTAGCCTATATTTTATAGTAGCCAGTATAATAGATACACATAGTCCTATATAAATAAATATCAACGAAACATACCATACTCAAAATGAAAACACACACACTCTCTCTCTCTCTCTCTCTCTCTCTCTCTCTCTCTCTCTCTCTCTCTCTCTCTCTCTCTCTCTCTCTCTCTCTCTCTCTCTCACACACACACACACACACACACACACACACATATATATATATATATATATATATATATATATATATAAGAGAGAGAGAGAGAGACAGACAGACAGACAGAGACAGAGAAAGAACAGGCAGAGACAGAGAGAGACAGAGATAGAGACAGAGATAGAGATGGGGCCATAGGTATACAATTTAGGTAATATTTAACAATGTGTAGGCGGTTCTTTGTGCGCAAATTCCAAGCTCAGCAGCGCAATTTATCAAAAGTTTGCACTCAGTCATACAAACCATAATTATATATCTGATATCTTTCTAACATTCTTCAGTATACTTGTAACCTATGCTCGCAGGCCTACATGAGTGAGTGCAGATATCATATGTGCTGCTGCAGAGTCTACTTACCCTTCGTCTTTCTTAATCACTTTCTTCAGCTGAGGCTTGACGCTAACATTGCAACAGAAAAGGACACAAGACTTAATATGCAA
The DNA here is from genome assembly GCA_020284085.1 of Aporrectodea caliginosa. Taxonomy (NCBI): domain Eukaryota; kingdom Metazoa; phylum Annelida; class Clitellata; order Crassiclitellata; family Lumbricidae; genus Aporrectodea; species Aporrectodea caliginosa. The sequence continues at coordinate 328,893 of JACEVL010000072.1, forward strand.
CGAAGACCAGAGGATGTCACGACGCAGAAGCTATTCAGATAGCGGGCAGTATCAATATCACTTTATTACTACCCCTGTATATATATATTGTGTCATGTTATGTTATTTAATGTCACGTTATGTACGTTATGGTACGGCATAGACCATGGTATGTTGTTTTGGTATGTTATGTTATGACTTATGACATGTTATAGCATGTTATGTTATGTCTTGCTGTGTTATATCTTGTTCTGTTATATCTTGTTATGTTATATCTTGTTATGTTATATCTTGTTATGTCGTGTTATGTTATGCTATGTTACTGTCTTTTACATTGACGTGTGGATAGCCAGGATTCCCAGGAAGAAAAAGAATACATTTTACCCTAAATTACAGGCAGCTTGTCTCAAGCCCTACGAGTGTAAAAGACGCTCAAGATCTGTATACTAAAAACAACCTAATTAAAATAATCTTGCTAATCACCAAAACGTGAAGTGGAGAGTTTAAATACGAAGCTGATGATGATTATGATGGGTGTAACGATATATTCAGATCTATGGGTATTCATATAGGCCTAGACTGGTTGCCCCATAGGTGCACCACTGAATGTAGTCCTAACTATGAGCACAACATTCACTATTCTACTCATTGGTCTAATCGAAAGTTTTTACGGTTGCAACCGTTTTCTCTGCATTATCTCAAAAATTTATTATATAAAGCAGCATGACTCCTAATAGGCCTACGGAGGCCATTGATGATAGGCTTATATATAGGGGCCTAGGCATAAACTACGCACGTATAGGCTACCTTGGTCACCATTACACCACATAACATGGCATTACCACTAATATTAGTCCTAATCGTAATCGTAATCGTAATCTCCAAACTTCTAAAGCGCCACTCGAAAGCCAAGCGCAGGGCACCAGCTTATTCACGAGCGCTGCGTCTAATCAGAGGGGTTGTCCAAAAGAGTAGTCCGAGGGAGGTCCGAGTCCGGTTTCCAGGGGATCAGAGTCCTACACATGCGATAGATTAAAAAAACAATTTTTTTATATAAAATAGTGTAAATGTGTGTGTGGGAGATTCTGCTTTCTCACAATTTTCCTTTGGCATCACCAGTCTTTACTTTCAATTCATTCAACTGCAAATTAAAATGAAAACACGAGGTATAGAAAGTAGACAAAATACAAAACGCTATAAAGAAACTCTCGATTAACAAGTCATAAAAGGCTCTTTTGCTGTGTTAATAGCCAAGCATGAGCAATTGAATGCAGCTGCAGCCAATAAGTAAGTAAGTAGGTTTAAATAGCCAGATCTAGGGAAATGTTCAATATTCAGGCGCTTCATAAATGCTTCCTTACATTTACAATTTGAAGTTCTACAGATTTACAAATTTTCATTCTCAGATCATCTAAGACAGAGGTTCTTAACCGGTGTGTCGCGACACACTAGTGTGTCGTGAATCGACCGGCGGTGTGTCGCGTAAACATGGTGTGTCGTTGGTGTGTCGCGAAGAATTGGTGTGTCGCTAATTCTCACAGCATGCGTCAGTCACTCTTGCATTATATTGACTTACTTACTTTTGCAGTTTAGTGGACGTAGGCCGTGACAATTCGTAGCACTCTCTTTATATATTTTTTTTTGATCGAAATCTGGGGCGGCCATGCAGTGTTTACCTTATACATGTAGGCTACAATTATTGGGTTTACTATCACAACCGCGCGCCCACTACCGCGCGGCTAATTACCGCGCGCCCACAACCGCGCGGCTAATTACCGCGTGATACTCATGTCGCCGATCAAAACCGCGCTTCTGTGGAGTTCTTTATCGTAAAACATTTTCATAGGCAAAGACAATTCTTGTGAAATTATAGTTCAAAGCTATTATGTTCGAAATCGCACATAACTTAAATCTCCAAATCTAGTTGTCCTTCGTAATTGTAGAAAATGTTGAAGCTTTGTCATTTTTCCTAGGAGATCATTTTATAGAACCTGTAGACCTACAAGACTATTTTTCATTTAGAACATTTAAAACTTTGTCATTGTTCTTAGTGGAACATTTATTGAACGTTTAAATAAGTCTAGTTTTCATTCGAAATGTTTAAATAAAAGAATTAGTCTAACCTGGAAAATATCGATTCCATTTTGTTATTTATATCGATTCCATTATTTAAAATGTTACTGTTATTCAACACTTGAAGCGCTGTTTTGATCGGCGACATAATGAATAGCACGCGGTAATTAGCCGCGCGGTTTTGTGTGCGCGGTAATTAGCCGCGCGGTTGTGGGCGCGCGGTTGTGATAGGATACCCAATTATTGTACATAGTATAATACTGTTACACAAACCCACTGCATTCTGCAGTAGGCCTACACACGTTTCCGACCGCGCCGATGAAAACATTTACCCGTTACCATGACATTCGAAATGGACAAATTTATCATAAGAAAACGAAAATTTAGCAAATCTAAAACGGTTTACGCAGAATCAGATTTTGGTAGCTATAGCCCTAATGCCCTAATGTGAATTAGTTGATAATTTGATAAGTTATATTTCCAAATGTGAATTAGTTGATAATTTGTTCAGCTATATTTCGCAATGAAATCGAACAAACTGGTCGGAGGTGCCTGCTCAGTCAGCTTACACATTGCACTTATACAAACTGTGATCCTCGTTTTAATATGATCCAAAGAAATATTCAGGAGCAAAAATTTTTATTTTAACGATATTCACATATTATTATTGCATGGTGTGTCGCCAAATTTATTTGCAAGTTTAGGTGTGTCGTGAGCCAAAAAAGGTTAAGAACCTCTGATCTAAGAGGTGTTTAATTCATCTGAGATACAAAATTAAGGCTTTACACAAATAAACAATGTATGTATATGTGTGTAACTGTGTTTGTATGTAGGGCCTACGTCAGAGGCGTAGCCAGGAAAAATTTCGGAGGGGTTGTAAGTCTTCGGGTTCCATTGTAAATGGCCATATTTTTCTCTATTTTTAGTTTGTAATAACAGAGATGCATTTTTTCGGGGATCTGAACCCGTAAAACCACCCCTAAACACCACATGATGACCGTGTGTAGCCCACGTATGCACGTTTGTACGTTTGTAAGTGTAGGCTTATATGTATGCTTGTACACATTGTACACTATGTATGTAGGCCTATAATATGCATATAGACTATGTGGGCACAAACTTCTGATTCGCGTTTTTCGAGCAGAATCTGTAGGTCGTATTTATCTTCCTCTAGTTTTCTGACTCGTTCGTATAATTCGTGAGTCTTCTTCTCCAGTTCATCTGCAAAGTAGACGCAATCGTAAACTTAATATTAATTGACCCAAACCTCAAATTCCGTCTAACCTACCTGTAAGCCGATCTTACGAAGGACAGACAAACAGACTGACAAACAAACAGACATACATACATACATACATACATACATACATACATACATAGCCTACATACATACATACATACATACATACATACATACATACATACATACATACATACATACATACATACATACATACATACATACATACATACATACATACATACATACATACATACATACATACATACATACATACATACATACATACATACATACATACATACATACATACATACATACATACATACATACATACATACAAACATACATACATACATACATACATACATACATACCGACAGACAGACAGACAGACAGACAGATAAGCAGACAGACAAAGAGCTAGACAGGCAGACAGGCACACAGGGACTAATTTCCAGTGATTCAATGTTTAAATTTAGTCATAAGAGGCTCAGACTAATTGGCCAACACTCATAATTATCCGCCTATTAAACTAATCAAGTAGTAGGCCTATATTTTATCTCTTTGAATTCACGTGTCTGCTGGATTAACACACTGAACAGGTTCAGTCCCAACGCTCGTATCCTGTAGTGAGGTGTTCAGTACCTATTCCTAAGGCCTGACCCGGAACAAACAAGCCAAACTGTCACGCACACGGTACCATATTGCACCTCAATGACCTTTCGCTGAAATCCCAACCAAAGCAAGTGCCAAATTCGTGTTTTATTAGGTCTATACTGGCAGTTGTGTTGCGTAAGCCTACCAGAGCTATATTATATTGTGTGTAGGCACATGTGCCTATCTATATCTTGATTTTCTTGGAAATGGACTGTAATCGTATACTTTTAATAGGCCCCTAATTATACATGTGGGCTTACGCCTGCAGTCATCTGTCAATGATGCTTGGATGTGCATAATTATGTGAGCGTGTATGTGAGTTAGTTTGGTTGGAATTTGGATGTACCTGTACTATAGGCTGTAGGTCTATATTCAACACCATCTATCGGCTGAAAAAGTGGCGGTTCTACAGGAGATTCAAGGGGTCACGCCTCTCAACTGAACTCTTGCCCCACCCACGTGCCGCCACCCCAACCTTAATCCTTTTACATGCTGTTCCACGGCGAGTCTAAGAGGGACCATCGACCAACCAATTGACCGTCTACTCCGAGATGTCCTCCTCGAATATTATGAGCCACGTTTTTACATTGAACATGGCTCATTATGAAATCTGGTAAACAGATTAAGTTTAATAAAAATGACTACAAAGACAGCAGGTAAACTGAGGCAATAAATGGTGAAGAATGCTCCACAAAGTCATCAAAAGCCCAGGCGATTGAAAAGGGTTGCTACTTTTGTAGTAAGCAATAGTGCCCATCTTCTCTACCCCCTGTCACGATCTGCGCCCACGATCACATAACCGTGTTCTTTCTAGATTTGATTCCCTCACCAGGCGCGGTTTCCTGGCTAGGATGTTGTACAGCTAGGCCATAGTGTTTTAGTTTACTATTAACTAACTTTTCCGCTACTATTTGATAACTTTGTATAACTTTGTATGTACAGCGCCGTGCGTTTGCCAGCGTTTAATAAAGAACACACTTACTTTTACTTACTTACTTACTTACTTACAATTGGAAGACAGTGAATTGGGAAGGCAGTGGGGAAGCTGGCACAATTGGAAGACAGTGAATTGGAAGGCAGTGGGGAAGCTGGCACAATTGGAAGACAGTGAATTGGAAGGCAGTGGGGGAAGCTGGCACAATTGGAAGACAGTGAATTGGAAGGCAGTGGGGAAGCTGGCACAATTGGAAGACAGTGAATTGGAAGGCAGTGGGGAAGCTGGCACAATTGGAAGACAGTGAATTGGAAGGCAGTGGGGAAGCTGGCACAATTGGAAGACAGTGAATTGGAAGGCAGTGGGGAAGCTGGCACAATTGGAAGACAGTGAATTGGAAGGCAGTGGGGAAGCTGGCACAATTGGAAGACAGTGAATTGGAAGGCAGTGGGGAAGCTGGCACAATTGGAAGACAGTGAATTGGAAGGCAGTGGGGAAGCTGGCACAATTGGAAGACAGTGAATTGGAAGGCAGTGGGGAAGCTGGCACAATTGGAAGACAGTGAATTGGAAGGCAGTGGGGAAGCTGGCACAATTGGAAGACAGTGAATTGGAAGGCAGTGGGGAAGCTGGCACAATTGGAAGACAGTGAATTGGAAGGCAGTGGGGAAGCTGGCACAATTGGAAGACAGTGAATTGGAAGGCAGTGGGGAAGCTGGCACAATTGGAAGACAGTGAATTGGAAGGCAGTGGGGGAGCTGGCACAATTGGAAGACAGTGAATTGGAAGGCAGTGGGGGAGCTGGCACAATTGGAAGACAGTGAATTGGAAGGCAGTGGAAGGCAGTGGAGAAGCTGGCACAATTGGAAGACAGTGAATTGGAAGGCAGTGGGGAAGCTGGCACAATTGGAAGACAGTGAATTGGAAGGCAGTGGGGAAGCTGGCACAATTGGAAGACAGTGAATTGGAAGGCAGTGGAGAAGCTGGCACAATTGGAAGACAGTGAATTGGAAGGCAGTGGGGAAGCTGGCACACTTGGAAGACAGTGAATTGGAAGGCAGTGGGGAAGCTGGCACAATTGGAAGACAGTGAATTGGAAGGCAGTGGGGAAGCTGGCACAATTGGAAGACAGTGAATTGGAAGGCAGTGGGGAAGCTGGCACAATTGGAAGACAGTGAATTGGAAGGCAGTGGGGGAGCTGGCACAATTGGAAGACAGTGAATTGGAAGGCAGTGGGGGAAGCTGGCACAATTGGAAGACAGTGAATTGGAAGGCAGTGGGGGAAGCTGGCACAATTGGAAGACGGTGCGGAAGCTAGCACAAGTTTAGATTATAGCGGTTTAAGAACAGTTTAGCTCATACGTAATGGTAATGGCAATGGTAACTACAATTTATCTAACGCCAATTCAAGAGAGACTCACCAGAGGCGCTCCCGACCTAACACAATAGAACCATGACTAAATGGTGTTCAGGCGTTTGCTGAAAAGAGTCAAAGAGACAAAGAGAGGCAGAGAAGCTCATGTCGTAGGTTGCACATTGTAGTGAATAATTACCTTTGTCCAGTCCATCTAGATTCAGAGGTTTCAGACGACTTTCGATCGCCTTTTGCTTCTTCAGCTTCTCATCCTCGCTTGATATGGATAGGCTCTGCAATTAAACACTTCCTCCAATCTGAACATGCAACTAAGATTTCAAATTCCTAACATAAGCACAGAAAATGTATCTACAGACTCCTGCAATCCAATGCTACCAAGCCTAATCGAAAGCAACTCAATTCAATACATTCCTGGCAATGTTAATCTAGTCAAATCTATGGACGACCAAAATTATTGTCCCAAAATCTATGCACTCGTAGGTCTAATTGTCTAACAATCGACGCAATGCTAATATTGCTTTCGCCATTATCTGCCAGGCTACGTTCACAACTCTAAGAAACGTAGCGCCTACACATGATGTTAAAGGTATTTATAAGGGTACCCCGTCAGAACGGCCCAGGACAAATCGGCCCCGACAAAACGGCCCCGACAAATGGGCCCCGACAAAACGGCCCCGACAAAACGGCCCTCGTCAAAATGGCCTCGACAAAACAGCCCCCGTCATTTCGGCCCCGTCATATCGGCCCCCGTCATATCGACCCCCGTCATATCGGCCCCCGTCAAATCGGCCCCCGTCAAATCGGCCCCAGTCAAATCGGCCCCGTCAAAGCGGCCACAGTCATATCGGCCCCAGTCACATCGGCCCATCACAAAATATCCCATGTCGCAAGTACTTTAAAGTTGGATTGATGAAAGGAATTCTTTGCGTAAATAGAACTCGGATTGGTAAACCGTAGTTTACGTTGCCAAATTAATTTATGTGGTCAGTTTAAAATGGAAGTTGGATTGCTGAAAATAATTTTTGCGATAAAATGGAAGTTGGATTTATGAAAAATAATTCGTTGCGTAAATAGAAGTTGGATTTATGATAGTTATCATTGAAGGCATTTAAATAATTAAATACGCCAACCAGTTAGCATTAATTTAGACGATGGACCCCGCAGTCCATTGCCCAGCTGAACCGTCGCTTGAGGCCTCATTTTAACATAGTTTGTCAGCGTAAGCTTAAAAGTACTTGCAACATTGGATAGTTTGTATGGGGCCGATATGACTGGGGCCGATATGACTGTTGCCGATATGAGTTGGGCTGATATGACTGGGGCCGATATGACGGGGGCCGAAATGACGGGGGCCGATTTGACGGGGCCGATTTGACGGGGCTGTTTTGTCGAGGCCATTTTGACGGGGCCGTTTTGTCGGGGCCGTTTTATCGGGGCCGATTTGTCCTGGGCCGTTCTGACGGGTCACCATTTATAAGTATGCCTACCTTAATTAACGGTGCTGTCCTTATTCCCGGTGACTGTACAGACCGCGAAGTCTTCTCAGCATCCTTGGCGTTGTATTTCTACGTAACATTATAATAAATTACCTTAAAACAATTCGAATATAGGCCTAAAGTTTACTGAAACTGCAGTGCAGTAGCACCAATCGCTATACACCAGCAAAGCAGAAGGAATTTAACTTCTAAAGCGCCTTTAATATCTTATGCTTAAGAATACATAGCCTCAGTGCAAATAGCTTTTCAAGACATGAACACGAGCCTACAACAATCAGCATTTATTACCATTCATGAGAAACCTCGCGTTTTGCCATTCAGGTGTAAAGAATGCAGTGGCGTAAATCATGGTGGGGGGACTGAGAGGGACTGTCCCCCAAAGTTTTGACGGGCCTATCTGTCCCCCAAAACAATACAAAAATCCGGCCCCGAAAAAATCTTCCCCTCAAGTTATGTAGAAATTTTCACCGCTGAAAGAATGCAATCACACCACATCCAGTTCCTTTTGACTAGGCCTACGTATCGGACGTCAGTAAACCATTAGCTTAGTTCCAGCACTTAATTTATCATTTGCTGTTGGGAGCTAATAATTCAAGACGAGTAATTTCAGATTACATGATGAGAAAGGCTTGGTCTCTCAGCCGTCGTCGTTGTAGGTGTTGTTGCCGTCGAGTTGCGCTGTTGTTCTCGTTTCGTTGCATCATCCTGCTCCTGACAAGAACAGACAACGACACCATCATCGGAATTGCGTCTTCATGTGCTGTCTCGTCATGTGACGACGATATAATGACGAACCCCCTCCGCCTAATTAAGATCGCCTTACATCCGTCATTCTCAGATTTAAAAATACAACACATGACTGGCTGACCGCCTGGTTTCTTCCATGCATGCTTGCCTGCTTGTTTGTCTATCTGTCCGAGTGTCTGTCTCTCTGTCTACCTGTCTATATGCCTAACTGTATGTAGTGGCGTATGTATGCTGTATGTATGTATGTATGTATGTATGTATGTATGTATGTATGTATGTGTATGTATGTATGTATGTATGTATGTATGTATGGTATGTATGTATGTATGTATGTATGTATGTATGTATGTATGTATGTATGTATGTATGTATGTATGTATGTATGTATGTATGTATGTACGACTTGTACGTATGTATGTATGTATGCACTGCCTCTCTGCCCGTCTGTCGGACTCACTGACTGATTGACTTACTGAGTGACTGATCGACTGAATGGCTGACTGACTGAGTGGTTGCGTACCAGTCGGTTGGTCAATCGGTCGGTTGTATACCCTTTACTACGTTTCTGTGGTAAGCCAAAGTTTATGTGGCTATGGGTCATCTGACGCATAACCGAAGTCTGGCGATAGAGCTGTTTATTATACGTCTGCATTAAGCTGGCGGCAGCTCAACTCCTGCTACGTGATTGAATTATTCCGATTGTAGTCTATATAATAAGTTGTTCTACATTCAAGTGTAATGAATAAATCGGAAAACACCCACAGTGCAATTAAATTATTGAGATAAAACAACAGTGTATAGTGTATACCCTCGTAAAGTTCTGTCTACGTTGGTAGCTGATGCTGGCTGGGAAATGAGATAAATAGACGAAAACGCATTTTACCTCTCAAGTGCTATATAAATAAGGGCGCTTTCTATATATGTCATGAAGACACCCTGTAGCCAACATTCGCGCTGCTATATATAGTCTTGTTGGAATTCCTAGCACTCTGTAGGCCTGTCCATTCTGCTCAGTTAGGCTTACTTGTGTCATTCTATCTCTGCTTTAAAAAAAATGCTAGTCCAGCATAGGTCCTCTTTCTCACTGGCGGACTCATTTTCTAGATGTTGACGATATTAGGCCTACTTTTGGTGTGCCATCGGTTGATACTTTGTGCATTAGCTACCGGCTTTATAGAAGTTGCCATTGAAAAATTCACTTGACCATTAATTGGGCTTGCTTCTGCATATATAGGGAGTGCTTCTGTTTCTATGCGAATGTACTCATTCGTTGACCTATAATTACCTTAAGTTTCCGGGCGGTTTCTCTAGCCACGCGTCTTTCTTCGTCCAGCTTCTTCTTCTTCTCGTCCAGTTGTTTCTGTGCTGCCTCTTTTTCTTCTCTCTCCTTCTTCAGTTCCAGCTCTCTCTTCTTCCAAGTGCTCGTCTGAGCCTTTCCAGGCGCCGGCGGAGACAGTGGACCAGAGCGATCCGGAGCACCGTGACTTCCACTATCTGTAGGCTAACATCAACATAAGCGTGTGCTTAAACTATGAATGAATGGATGAATGAATATACTAGGCTACTTGACTCAGAGGCACGGAAGTGTTTAGGCCTATACTCATTCATTTATTAAAAAAATTATATAGCGCCCCTTCAGGGTAACTGCTCAGAAGCGCTCCCAACTCCAGCCCAGGCAAAAAGGTAAGTTTTCAAATGGCCATAAAAGTATCAGTACATGATCTAGGCAACAGGGGTAGCTCCTGAGGCAGGCCATTCCAGACTCTAGGGCCTATAGCACAGAGAATGCGTGGTTCAGCGTAGCTGCTGTGCGGACAAACGGGGCCACCAGAACCCCCTCTCAGCAGAGCGAAGGACGCGACTACCCCTATATAATAGACCTACATATGATATTATACATGGCCCTTATCGTTGTACATTGTTACACGTGCATATGTAGGTCCGTATTACACCGATTTATGTAGGCTAACAAATGTTGAAATTAGCAGTGATCTCTTATAATAAGACAATAGACTATTAATTATTAAAATAACGAACGAATGTTAATTTTAATGATAAAAGAGCAGTCTGCATCAGTGCTATTTTGACAAGAAACGAATCTGATTCGGACTATATATATCCTATAAGACATTTCTCACTAAAGATACATTTCTTCAATCATGTCCATTGGTCTTTTTCCGATGCCCCAACAGAAATTCTAGTCTGTTTGGTACCTAATTGTATTGTATTGTATCTAAAGATTTATAAAGCGCCTCTCACAGTGCACACCAATCAGAGGCGCCATTTTCATATAATGATATAATTATGTAATGTAATTCGCAGGTCCATTCTCAGCTTAGGTGCATGTGAGTGTATATTTTAAAAGATGTACAGTATATACATACATTTCTGCATCTGTTTCCCTAAACTTAATCAACTTGTAAGCCTGTAAAATATATGATATTAAAACATTTCTCTTTAGCTGGGGTTGAGTGGGAGTAGTGTTGTTGGGAGTGCCTCTGAGTATTATATATATCTTAAGCGGCGCTATATCAACCAACCAATCAATCAATGTATCAATCAGTCAGTCAACCAACCAATCAAGCAATCAGTCAGTCAATCAATCAATCAATCAATCAATCTGAACTTGACATAGCCCCTCCAAGATACCTACTCAGCGGTGCTTCTAGCTTCTAGCCTATAGCCACGGCTGCAGAAAACGGTTTTTAGAGATAAGTAAAAGACCGAAGAATTTATCCTAGCGTCAGCAGCTGATCGCAACAGACTTAACGGTTTCTTGCAAGAGCTGCACGCCTGGGTTATCTACCATCTGGAACCGCAACCATCGAAGAGCGAGTCTCGTCAGCTGAAGACCGCCTCCTCCACTCCTCCAGTCCATCATCTGGAATGAGAGGCACGTCCTACGACGCTTCTTTCCGCCACCTGTGCTGCGAACCTACGCTCTCCGACCTCGTGCACATGACTTTGTACTTCCTCCAAAAGACTCTAAGAACTTTATACCTAGAGTTCTATACAAGCGAATTTTTAAGCCACCACGTTGACCCAAATCTTAAAAACTAACAATTTCCCTTTTTCTTTATAGTAGCCTTTGTGTATATATGTAAGTTGTGAAGCGGTGTGTCTTCCTGCTTAATAAATAAACGAATATATCATCATCATCATCACTACAGGTCGAGGCAGAACAGCAGAGTTCCCGTAAGTTTGAGGACGCAGTATCAAGAAGGCAACGCCAAACAAGGGCAGAAACTTTGAAAGTGAAAGGCCTAAGTTGGGATATTGCAGCCAGACAGTGCAGAACATCACGCATTGTATTGTATTGTATCTATCAATTTATATAACGCCTCTTGCAGTGCACACCAATCAGAGGCGCCCTGATATAGTCGGATAGTGAGTATGACCAACCCTAGCATTGCCACCAATGAGTCCCTCTGCCGAGCTCTGAATTAATTAATGAACGAACGAATGAATGTTGTTGAGAACTGACCTTGACGACCTTGCTCAACCAGTCTTCCGCTTTCTTCTTCCTCTTCGCTTCCAGTGCAGCGGCTTCTCCTTCATCAATCGACTCCGCATCCCTCGTTCCTCCTGGACCAACGGACCTTCGAGGCGGCGGCCTAGACGAGACAGAACTGGCACTCCTCTCGATCCTCGCTCGTATCTCGCTTATGTTTCCCTTAGGCTCCGATTCGCTCCCTCGAAAGCTTCCCACTCTGACCGGCGTCCTGTCCGCGGCATCCGGTCGGGAACCGGCGCTCTTCATCTTCGTCGTGTAGTCTTCGATGATGCTGTGCACTTTATCTGCCACCTTCTTCGGAGCCGCTGGTGTCAGACTGCGGCCGTGAGTCCCGTGATGACCCTCACCGTTCATCTCTTTCGGCTTTTTCGGCACTTCTGGCTGACTCTTTTTCTGCCGCCAGCTGTCCCTCTTGGCCTTCTCAGGCTTGGCCTCGTCCTTTCTCTCGTCGCTATGACCACCTGTCGGAGTCTTTCCTTCATCCGTTTTCGCGCCGTCCTCTGCCTTATTGGTCAGACTCGCTTGGTCACCTGTTGCATGGACAACTGGTTGCTTGTCTCTATCCGTTTCCATAGTTTCCCTGGTTTCTTCCAGTTTTGCGTCTGCAGTGTTGTGCGCGTGGATGGAAGATCGATTTCCAGGTGGAGATGTATCCCTTTCTTTCAGTTCCTCAATACGCTCTGATGATGACGTTTCTTTGGTGTAATTTGCCTCCTCTGTCCCCTTCCTGTCATCGTCTTCTTCTGTCTTTATATTTTCCAGGTAACCTTCCTTCTTTTCATGCCTATCCACCTTCGTTTCATCACTATCCACACCCAGTGAATCGACCTCTTGATCTTGGTGTCTTGACATTTCTGTAATTTTACGACACATATGATTTTACCCCACGTTCATTATATAAACAGCGCCTCTGGAAGATTATTTTTATAAGGGCGCCATATAACCTTCAAAGTTACATTAACTTGTATAATTAGATAACTGACGATGTGTATCATCCACCGTAACAAATCATAAGCCTCGATGTTCAAAGTGCAAAGACTATCAGTCTTTTAACTCTTATAATAATTTACTGTCCAACTCATTAAACGTCGGTTACTTTAGTGCAAAAGACCCGAGCATTCTTCCAACTTATTGTTCAACTGCTCTGTTGAATCACTGATTCATTTTAATCATAAGCCAAGAATAAAATTAGAAAACAGTTAAGTATGCTTACTTAATTAGGCCTAATTCAATTACACAACAGTCCTAAATCTAACTGCTGATAGATCTGCAATCTAAATCCTTGTCGATATCATTCACATTACACTCTGCAGAGGTAATGCATTGACTAGAAAACTGTTCTAATTGGTTAGGCTACATTTGTCCTATAGGTTCTCAAGTCCTCATACTAATTAAAAAGCACTAAAGTAGTTTAAGTGATGCCAGGATATTATATGGCTTAGGCCGACAGAGCAGCTTCCTAGAGGAGGTCGTTTTAGGAGGAATATATAGGGCCATCACCAACTCAAGTGGAGTCGATTATAATATAGACCTACACCAAGAACCAATTAAAGGGGGCATATATGAGCTCAGTGTTAAGTGGATTGACTTAACAGCAATCAACGGATCTTCAGTGGGTAATCAAGGCTTGATTGCAGGCACACACACGTTTGACTCAACCGACAAATAGCCGTTGTCTCCTTGCATGTGCATTTGTCCTTTCCTGTAGATGTCTGCATGTCGGTCTCTCGAACAGCTTCCGTCTGCTTGCCCGCAATACAAACGCAGCTATCCAAACACCACTGCCACATTTTGAAACTGTTCATCCACTTCCGTGCGTGTGCCCATCCGTCCATTTGTCCGTCTGCCTATCTGTCGGTGTTACCATATATGCCGGAATAAGCGGCGCCTTGAGTGTGTCAGTTCAAAGTGTCGAAATGAAGTGCCAAATAAAAGCTTAAACGACTACTTGAAAAGCTTTTAGATGATCATACAGAAACTCATACATCGAGTCGTCTAGTGCATGTATGAGCTTACTAATAGTTACTATACATTATTACATTACTACTGTTGATGTATCGCTACTCTACTTACTTATTCTCCCTGTTCTTTGCATATGATTATTGTCAAATGTTAGCCAAGTGTTATCGTTATAATGTCGTTATCTTTGATATAAAACGTAAACTTGACGCATCTTTGCCAGAAAGTAAAATTAAAAGAGCAGGATTAATTACGAGCATGCAATCAAGGAACAATTGTTCAAAGAAGACAGCATCAGATTCGATCGAGACTATACTTCTTCATCATCGTTTCAATATTCACAACACGATGAACTTTTTTGCGCCTAGTGGTTAAATTCGGCTGAGATTCGGTTCCTCTGATTTAAGATTTAGGCTAAGGTAGGCTACCTCTCACCTGTGAGACCCACCTCGTAAAAGAGAAGACCCGTCACCTATATTAACTGTTTTTTAATAACAAAATCGACGATAAGCATTGCATTTTGCTCATTTTATGTTTATTCCAACAACCACTAGCGAGTAAGCTTATAATACGTAGGCCCCCCTATCGGTTACAGATTCTCCAGATGCGCCGTGGTTTTAGATTCGGAGATCCTCAGATCCACCATCCACCACCTCTGGTTTCGCAATTCAACCACTGTTTTCCGCCTTAGCACTCGTTTGCTCTCTTGGCTTGACTTCTCTGCAAATCCGCTATGGCACTGAAACCAATCCAATCTGCCGAGCTTCATTTACAAAGCGCTGGTGTTGCGCTGATAGCCTAAATGTCGGAGAAATGCATTGCATTACTTGATTGAGGTCAAAGTGACAGACGAATAGCTACAGTGAATGACGCCAAGAAGAGGAAGAACTCAGATTCATAGTCAAACGTTTTGAAGGTATTACATTGATGAAGGTATTATATTAAGCCTATAACTTAGATTAATATTCTTCCCGTGACCTAAAACCAACATGTATAGCCTAAATACGTAATGTCATAATTGCCTCCTAGAGGAAATTTTACTTGTTTTAATGAATCTGAAATCACTTTGCCAGACAGACATTGGAAAATAGTCCTAGATTATGCCTACTTGTTGAAATTGCTAAAATGCATGTCATCCCTTGTAGATGGACGGCATCGTGGTGCGCTAACGAGAGATTTAAATTTTCCTCCACTAAAATGGAAATACTGTGTGGGCCTAATATTCTAATAAAGTCATCCATAACATGCTAAGCTTTACAGCCATAACATGCTAATATAAATAATACGCTTTACGCAGCTTCATTGACGTGAACAGGCTGTGTCCTACGTTCTCTCTTACTCGGTAATCTATTGTTGATATAATCATAATAATTATCACATACTTACATGTTATATGAATGGCACGTTTCAAAGCATATAGCCTAACCGCCAGATATACTATTTACGGTACGTAACCCCGTCTACCTGTTTGACACCAGCCGTGCTGACTAATTCATCGCCTGAAGGTCCTATGACCCGCACGTTATAGGCTATGGCCAGTCTAACATGCAGACAAACACGAACTAATGTATGCATTGCAGTCTGATCTATGCATCGAAGCATCGTATATATATATATATATATATATATATATATATATATATATATATATATATATACATTATATATATATATATATCTATGCACTTTAAATACTGGCCAGTGGTCATTTGAAGTGAAAAATGTATCTGTATATACATGAAGTATATCGCTGGTAGGCCTACCTGAGTTCTTGCTGCTCGGTGTTTGCTCAGAAGAGTGCGATGTAGCAGGCAATTGAGATTGGTTTGACCTCCTTCTTTAGCAATACTTCATGCAATCTATACGAGGCCGTACTCCGGCTTGGCCTTGAACGAACAGTGAGGAAATACAAGACAAAGGCCAACGTCAAATACTGCAGGTTTGTGATCAGCCTTGAACACTAATAAACTCCAGCGAAGCTCAGCAAATCTGCAGTCGACAACAATTTCAATTAGACGCAAATAAAACATTTTGTTTAGAAAATTACATCGAGACAGACATGAGTGCATACGGGTTCATTAATCACACTTAACACCGGCTACTCAAAGCTACTTCAGTAACTATACGTACCATCTGGTATCATATCTTTTACAATGCGCCTGTGTACGACACTGTACGTATATATTATATACATATAAATATATACGTAAACCTATCTATATGCAAGAACATATAGATAGATTTACGTACATATTTATACATGATATATTAATATATCTGTAAATAAAATTATGTATGATATATAGTGGCCCCGCCACTGCATGGTGACTCTTCTAGTTTCTATGCAGCGTTTTGCCAACTTATGCAATATACTCGTTCGTAATGGCATTTAAATCATATTATTTCATATTAGCACAGATTTATATATTATATTATGTCATATTAGCCATTCTGCTTTGTTCTGCTCTGTGAGTGTCGCTAAATGAATACTCCATTACAATTACAATTACGATATGCATTTCTATACAGTACAGAACGTATACAGATTGAAATAATATTGCTTTATGTTTTCATAAACATTAGGCCTATAGCATATTATATCGGTCACAACTGTATGCATGACTTATATGGACATGCATGCGCTGATAAGTTGCAGTGAGGCCTAATTTATGGCTGTGGGCGTATTGCTCAGTGTGCCTTGGTATTCGGTCTCTTACTGCGCTGTCTCTAGCTATTATTTATTCATAGCATAGTGTATTGCATGGCTTGTTCATAGACCCGTGCAAGGTTGTTTTGAATCCGTTGAATGGAAGTTAGGTTTCTTGATGAAGTCCAATGGAGAAGGCTCTAACAGTAGTCGAGGCGAGAGTTTACAACCCCGCAAGCAATGGCCAGTGTCAGACAAGAAATGCATTAAATCAAAACTCAACTCATGCACCTCAAAATGAGCTAAAACTCAAACTCAACTCATCGTAAGTGAAATGAGTTAACTCAAACTCAGTTGTTAAATGAGTTAAATCATCAACTCACACGTCTCATACTAGCACGTTCTAATCGAACGTTGTACAAATACACAGTTACCAGGAAATGGTATCATCAGTTTATTATTACTAGTATAACTGTCATTATTATTAATGGAAAAATGGATAAATCATGTTATTATTACTGACTCACTGAGTCAAAGTAAACACCACAATCCACATGTTTCACATCTCAAACATGACTGGTAGACCCTATTAGCTTTAAGCAGAAGAAGTTTTTCAAAGTTGGTGTCTGACAGCCTGTAAAAATACGGCTTGTTTCAACGTAATATGTGCCAAGTGCCGAATCGTGATTTTATTTTCAAATAATTGACAGTTACAGCTCAAACTCACAGAAACTATGAGTTAACTCAAACTCATAAATCACAGCAAGTGAGTTAATTCGTGAGTTTCAACTCATCTGAGTTAACTCATACCCAACACTGGCAATGGCATTTGCAAGGTCTTTTGTGATAAAAGGTAGGATGTGTCGCAGAGCACGAATGTGGAAGTTGGCGGAGTGGATGACAACAGGTGCGTGATCTGTCCTTAGGCATACAAAACAATTGACAATTATTGGCAGAATATATACAGCCATCTAACAGCGTCTTTCAGTTGTACACAGCGGACTTTAAGCTAGGTCACAGTTTTATAAATCATGGTAGACGAAACTAAAGAAAGGTTATCGCGGCAACAACAAGATCAACCCGAATTACGTTGCCATACACTAGTGACTAGTCAATGTTCAACAGTTATACACAGCGGACTTTAAGCTAGGTCACAGTTCTATAAATCATGGTAGACAAACTAAAGAAAGGTTATCGCGGCAACAACAAGATCAACCCGAATTACGTTGTCATACACTAGTGACTAGTCAATGTTCAACATAATGGTCACAGCAAAATAAGAAAGGCATATTTCCGAATGTAGTGCGATGCTATAAAAAGTTTAAAAGTGCAACGGTAGTCACTATACTTCGAAACTTAAAATCATCATATATTCGTTTATTGTGTTAACAACAGACATAACGCTGTAGGTGTACAAAGAAAAAAAACTAAATATTATAGTATGAAGTAATAGTTTAGTAAGAGTTCAGGAATAACATACGAGATACAAAATTTCGTTAGTCTCTGTCAGGAAGGTTAAAGTTATGTGGTCTGACCCTAAGAAAATAGAGAGTAAAATGTTGGTTGTGGAAAAGGCATCTGAGTGAAAGTTGCCTTCTTGCTTTCCTCGACGTTTCAGTTTTTCGCTATTTCCGAGTATGCCTACATCAACTGTATCCAGGACATTGTACGCCTAATAAATTACTGAATATGTGTCCATAGTGTTTTTGAATGTTTTACTTTTATATACGTTTATATGCATTGTCGGTGCATAGCAACATGTATGATTCTACATGTTCATTTATTACCAATTATTAATATGTAGCTTAATGCCTTGTGCAAAAGACGATAGAGCGTCAAAACCAATTAATTAGATCAATATCCAAGAGCGTCCTTCGTAGTTGAGACAGCTGTTAAGAATTGAAATCAGAAAAAGAAAAGCCAGAAAAGCCCTCTGAAGTTACGTGTTAGAACTCGAATAAGTACTGACGAGATTGTTCATTTGGATGTCCTTATGCCTCTGACAGATGTTCTAAGGGTCAACACAGAGATAGGGCAGCCCCCATGCGGAAATGCTTGCTCCGGCGTATTCAGTACGCTAAATTTACAGTAGGACTTGCGGTCGTCACTTTCTAAAATTAAGTATATATATCCGTGGGAAAATGCGAAATATGCAAAACATATATGCAATATATGCCCGTATAGGCCCTATATATGCAAAATATATGTATGCAATATATGCCCGTATATATCAATCTGCTCTCATGTGTCAGGGGTTGGGACCATCAATTCTTTATGTACAGTATTGCATTGGAACCCGAGGAAAGTAGGTCAAATGCGTCGGTCGTACCCTGACCTACCAAGTTGGTCAGATCCACGTTGGGTCTATTCTTTATGGTTGTCAGAATAGTCCAGGCTTGAAGCAGTATACCATGGCACTCTAGCAGTTTTACGGATTGCATCAAGCCGTCCGCATTTGGAGAAATTATTTGTAGTCAAGCTGCAGCTGCTTTGGCCGTAATTTTGAGTTTCTTTTATGCATTCGCTGATCGAAGTTAAACGTTTTGGCAGAACTCACTGGATAAAGCGACCTGACTCTTGAAACGTATCTCTGTCACTGTGTAATGGCTAGAGCCATGAGTCTAGAGAGTAGGTTGGACCAATTATTTAACCAATTACGTAACCAATTTTATTCTTTCATGCTAATTACTGTCGCACTATTAGAATGAAATGTTCTCAGAGAACACCAAGCTCAAACTAAACTCAATGGCCAGTTTACACACGATAAGTTACGGTGCAATAACTTCTAGTCCAAAAGTTCAGGGTACGGTAGCCCTCGGTTGCGGATTACAACATTGTAGTCTACATCGACGTATATCATCCAGGACATTGTACGCTAATAAATTACTGAATATGTGTCCATATTGTCCATAGGCCAATATACGTCGATGGTAGTGTAACCACGCTAGTGTTTGAATCATTTACCATTATTTCATTAACTATTAGGTGTGCAAAATACAAAATGTTGTCATGGTAGCAAAGACGTCAAATTTACCATAGTATGACGTCACAGTATACATATCAGTGAAGAATCTGTTTTATTTAAGAGCTCTTTTCTCTAACAAAGGTCATAATAAATTATAATTTATATAGCGCCATAGTATTAATGCTCCAGGTAGGCTATAAGCCATAGGCCTAGTTGTAAACACGTTTTTTTCGTTTTTTATTTCTTCTAAAAACGTCGTTTTTTCGTTTTTTATTATTTTCTCGTCACGTTTTTCCATTTTTTAAAATTTTTTGTAGGTAACTTTATTTACTGTCTGTTATTATATTGTTTAATTTTATTTTTGTCTGATATCCCTTACGTTGTCCTCCGTCCTTTCGAGAATTCATCTAATTTACATCATTATAGCCTATAATCACATAAATAGCACAGTAGGCGTGCAGGAAATAAAATTTGTAAAAGTTATTTGAATTTCTAAGTTATCCAAAATGCGAAATGTTGTCTTTGTACACAGTAATCTCCGATTGACTGATAAACTGGCTGATATTAGGCCTACTCCATATTAAGTTCTTATACAAGTCAAAATTGTATGTACAATTTTTAATTAAGTAGACTCTAGGCTATAGCTACCGCACAGAGATTAGTTGTTAATTGTTTATGTCAGCATGGACTTATGTGATCTTAGGTATAGGCCTACAATTTAAATTTGAAAAGATTTCAATATTTTTAATTTCTCAATTTCTTATTAAACCAACCTTATGAAAAATAAAATAATTGTTGTTGATTAATGTTAGGCTACTTGCTGTTTACTAAGAAAGTTATGTTATTTTCTGATTAAAATTAAATTGTTTAAACATTGTTTTTAATTTTAAATGCAGTAAAATATGTAACAAATCAAATTATTTTCTTGTCCGTTTTCCCCCGTTTTTCTATTTTTTTATTTTTTGAAAAAACGACGTTTTCCGTTTTTTATTTTGTTTTAACCGTTTTTAACAACTATGGTAGGCCTATAATGCTAAGTCGACGCTCGCAGCTAATAGTCCAAGAGCATTAGATCAAAATGTGATAGAAGGTGAAATTAGCTGATAACAAGCTGAAGTTTTCAGGATAGGTCTAGGAATATGAGTAAAATAACACACTAAAAGTCCCCAAAAATCCCTCTGGAGCTCTTTCAGATCTCCAAGATGGCTCTCAAAATGCCGTCATTCTCCATTAACATTAGTTAGAAGGTGATAATAGCTCACAAGAAACTGAACTTTTCAGGCACCACTGCCGCACTACAACTGCATCAAGATCCTTCACCTCAGCAGCCCCTCGAATATGAACAATCTTCCTATAGTGACATTAGAAATTCTACATCCCTCGCTGTCTTCAATAAACATATAAAACCTGAACTTTTTACACAAGCCCATCTTGAGTGATCGACTGCTTACGAACTACGGTAGGCCTACTCAAATCTCTAGTAGGCCTATTATTATCATTAGTAGTAGTAGTAGTAAGCGGCAAACTTTTCGTTCAGTTTGCATTTTAAGCTGATGTACAAACTGCCCGTTCAAATACGTTAATAACAAAATATACTTTACCTCGTGCATATGTCCTAATAAGTGCTTCGTATAAGCTTGGTGTTATTCTACCTACATGTAGACTGACTATTTGAGATTCGCTTTGTTACGTCTACCAATCAATGGAAGACATGTAGGCCTATCTGAGCGATAGGCCTGTGCCCTTATAAGAAGGTGTGATATTTCAACACGTGCTATATAGCCTAGGTCTATCGCTCTGTACCCGCACATACGGCCTAATCATTTTCTGCCTAAACTCCACCGCGTGTGCGCTTCGCCTCGAGCTCAAGTCCGCGTTGTCCACGAAGCGAAAGACGTTATCTAGAGCGCGTGCTACAGTTGAGCGACCCGCTAGATCTGTTGCATACGCATGCTGAATTTAATCACGCACACAACATATATCGATCTCGTTAACTAGAACAAAAGTGAATCATCAGATTCAGGTTTCGATTTGTGGCTGACAAGGGTGGGAGACCGATAGCCATAGGAAGATAGATAGGCCCTATGCCAATATTATTGATTCACATACACATAAGTTACATAACCGCCAGTGTTGTATCAATTACATTGCAAATGTAATTCAATTATAATTGCAATTATTGTGGAAGTAATTGAATTGCAATTACATTTTGATTGTAATTCAATTACCAATTACTTTTAAATTATTCTTTTAAAATAGGCAACAGATTAAGAATTTTTTCTATAAATTTTTAATTTAGGCCTACTCTAATTTTAAACTAAAACAGCCAATGGGCCAATGGCCTGTACAGTGTAATCTATACATTAAGTTGTATAAGCTACTTCATCATTATATTTCCCGCAAGGCATGACGGGAAAGGTGATAGTTCCCCGTCATAGACATCATATATTAAATGTAAGATGTCTATGTTCTCCGTTCATAAACAAAGCGAAACATGGTGGATAGCTTAGACGAATCGTTCAAAGTGGACGACTTTAATCGATGGAATGTAGATGATTTGAAGAAATTTATAACAGAAAGATGCCACAAGACAACTTCATCGAGTTAAACATGAACTCGTGGCAATCAAATATCTTCTAATATTTTTGTGTCAAAGTAGATCATAGCAACATCGCTACCGGCACCATTCAGTTTGTTTATGAACGGTGACCTATCACCGGAAGTAAAAGTGGAGATAGTTGCGCATGCGCATTGCTAAAGCTGAACTGGCTTATTATAAGTTTGTCAAGTATCCGAAATACGATTTACAATTATGATCCATTAAAACAAGTTAGAGTTTATTTGATTTTAGGAGTCGAAGCTTTTCAAAAATTATAGTGTTAGAGAACTTAGTTGATTGCGCTTGGGTGAGTGAGTCAATTAAATTTTGTCCAGAAGTGCTAAAGAGAGGCTCAACTGGAGCTGAATATGGAAGCTCTGTTATCTGCAGGCAGCTGCAGTAAGTTAGCTAAGAATGAGTGCATGACTGCATGGATAGTCTGATAATGATGGTCAGCCCTTGCCCTTGGGGTCTATCAAAGTGTGCTGTAAGAATGTAAGAGGGGTGTAAGGAGAGAATAATGTTGACAATTATGTTGCCATGCAATCATAATGCAGAGCAGTTTATTCAGTTAAACGGGTGGCGCAGGTCAACCCGGCAGGCTGGCATCTTTGCTGACTTTATGAAAGTAATTTGTAATTGACACTTCAATCAATTACAAATTACATGCAATATTGTAACTGAAATACAATTACTGGACTTAAAATGTAATTCAATTACAATTACAATTACAGAGCTTGTAATTCAATTACGTAATTCAATTACATGTATTTCAATTACTGAACAACACTGATAACCGCTGTATCAACTGTATAATTTTGTATGTGTACGTAGGATCTCTCGCCAGTTTATGTGAGTGTATAACCGTATAAGCGGTGATCAGATGCATCTGAACTGTGTAGAGTGTAGACTAAGCTGATGATTACAATGTGTTTGTATACTAACTGAAGCCTGAATTCTGTTAAACTATGATGGACTCTGCATGGATTGCCTTTGCCCCAAAACGACGTCTACCGAATGTCGATGGAACACAAAAGTGCTATTAGTCTATGTTGAGTAATAATTATTAATTACGACTTATACAAACTGAACGATCGGCGACAAACAATACACGCACATAGGTACTTTAAACAGTAATATGGGTACTTTATCGCCGCCATTTAGGCTATTTAATCTAATGTTATTACCTCTGTTGCACTTGTATCAAGTGGTTAAATAATGCTCATCCAGAGATGTGGATCTCATCCAGAAGTGGTGAAGTGAGCATGCGAGCGAGTGAGCGAACGAGTGAGTGATAAAACAAAAGATAGCTTATACGTGATACGCAATGCATACCGCAGATTACAACCGGAAACACGCTTACTGGGTCTTATCTATCTTCATCTACTTTCTTCAGAGCTCTGCACAATGGATACTCCATTAAGTGATCCATCAGTCACAGTCTTACACAAGGCCGTATATAGGGGGTGTTTTGGGTGTTTAAACACCCCCGAAATTAAATAATGTATAATATAAATATTGCATTTACTAACATATAGGCCTACGGTGTAAGAACTAAGAGCACTCATGTGAACTTAGATGATGCAGCTCTACAGTGCTTTGAGAGCTCACAGTGCTCCTCCAAACCCCTTATAGACCAGTGTTTAATCTGGACGTCTCTCAGGATCGAGTTCCCCACCCCAGAAAAATTAAAGAGATGTAATTTTGTAGAGAAAGTGTGAAATTTAGGGGTAATTCCCCCCCCCCAGGATGTATCGTCTACCCCCATGTGGATCGAGGAGGGGAAGTAAACTTTTCAGATATGTTGGATACCCCCGAGAACCGTAGATTCCCCCCGACAGCAAGGGGAGTAGATTAAACACTGCTTATAGACAGTTGACTTGGTTGCTTGTCGGCTTGTTGAAGAACGAGTAAACACCCCCCGAAACAAAATCCTGGCTACGGCCTTGGTCTTACAAGCGGATCTCCCGCACAATGGGGACTGGTCTCTCTTTTAGGCGGCGAATCACATAGTACAGGTGGCGGAACTGAAATTAAAGGTGTCCCATCTCTAATTCGGTGGGGTCAGAATAAATCTAACTACTGCTTGCATATAATTAAAAATATTTTAAGGGCATCGAAGGCATTCGGTCAATAGGTGCAAAATAGAGATGGTGGATCTCGATGCTAAGGTCAGAAACAGAATTCCTGCAAATCCGCTGAGCTCCATTCGGGGTGAGTGCACTGTGGAAGCTGGAACAATGGAAGCCGCTTCGAGTCGAGGTCGGCATAAAGGAAGGATTTCTGTAAAAACAATCCAGAGCACGTCTCTGCCACGAGTGGCAAAATGGTAAGTGCACATAATTATTAAGCCGTGTACTGCAGTGTACCACTGTGTGACTCAATGTCTATGCTACATCCGTCCAATCTGCAATTTGCATTCACGTACGGCGTCTTTATTCGTCACTGTGATGTGATGATTCAACAAAGGCAGATTGTTTGTAGGTAACAAAGAGCTTTAATGACTACGTGAAACAGAACTTCGCCAATGGACCATTGACCTCTTGAGAGTAAATAAATGACCGATAATGACAACAATTCGAGAGTTATCTGCAGCCTGGTCACTTGTTCACGCTTCTCAGATAGAACAGATTAGCATTTCTCCGAATGACTTCCTCCCGCTTCCTACTCAGTAGGACCACTCGAGTAGTGAAACACTTTAAAACCACTTTAAAACCACATCGCTTGAGCAGCATTAGATAACTATTCACCGCAAGAACTACTACTACAACAGTTTTCACTTTCATTGAACATATTGTTGGTTAAAAATCTTGCCTATTATTTGGGTAGAAGTGCATTGCTACGCAATCATCACCACCACCACCACCATCATCATCATCATCATCATCATCATCATCATCATCATCATCATCATCATCATCATCATCATCATTATCTTCATCATCATCTCGTCGTCTCATCGTCATCTCATCTCCTCCTCCGTCATCGTCATCGTCATCGTCCGTCATCTCATCTCCTCCTCATCTCATCATCATCATCATCATCATCATCATCATCATCCATCATCACTCATCATTATTGTCACTCACTCACTCACTCTCACTCACTCACTCACTCACTCACTCAGTCACTCACTTACTGCACCCACCCATCCACTCATCGCTAACTGATTGATTTACAAGAAATTAAACAGCAAGAGAGTCGGAATGAACCAGTATGTATTAAGAGCGCGTAAGAAGGCATGGCTTACTCTCTCTATAGTCTATAGCTCTTATGAAGAGTTGCGAATTTGCACCGGTTAAACGTAGACTCACAGAGAAGAGTGGCGATTGATTGATTGATTGATTGATTGACAGGAACCGCAAGAAAGTCGAAATAAACCAGTATTCAGAGCGCGTGAGAAGGCATGGCTTACTCTCTAGTCTATAGCTTTTATGAAGAGTAGCGAATTTGCATCGGTTAAATGCAGACTGAAATGCACTATAAGCTTACCGTTTTATGGATTCACGCTTTCACAGGAACAAGTCCATTGAAATAAACTTATCGAGAAATGTTTGTCCGAAAGGCACAACACAGGCAGTTGACGCGACAGTCCTTAATTCTGACTGTCGCGATTGAACTCTGGCGGACGTAGACCTCACTCGACTAAACGCTCAGTTAGAATGCAGTCGGCCGACACAAAGTCAGTATGTGAACAGCGAGCGGCGGTGAAAGGGTAAGAAAGCGATTGACAGAGAAGACTTTGACGAGGTCTATGCTATGCGGTATGGGTGAATAGGTTGGCCATTCTTCACGCGCATGTCACACTGTCAGAGTTTCGAGCGCTATATTGGGAGAAACATCTAACGCTCGAGTGCGTTTGCTGATTTTTATGCCCATTTCATTGTGTAGAGGTCAAAACACCAATGTCTATTTAAGGCCTGAGAAATCATTATCAAAATCCACACTTATGTAAATGAACTGCACAGACCTCTATCAGTAAGTGACATAGTCATCCATGGCCCTTGTGCTGCATTTGTATATAAAACCTATAATTATTATCCTTCACGTTATCGTTTCACTTTCAACTACCCCGGTACTCGTGTATACATCAGACTTGCACAGACACTTAGGCTTACAATCTACATATAACCCCGGTACTGTGTATACATCAGACACCTATAGGCTTACAGTCTACATATTACTACATATGTTAATCTATGCATGTGTAGGCCTATATAAAGCTATAATATATATATATATATATATATATATATATATATATATATATATATATATATATATGAACTTTCATTGAGAGGTTCAAGAGTGGTCATCAACTGTGAATGTGAGATTACCTCACACTTCGTGTACTTCAGCATTAAGCCCAGGTGTTCACACTCCCGCCCTCACATCTGCGGCCACCTCGGATGCCTTCTCGTCCAAAGTAAAGCCATCCAGATATCCCAAAAACGAGTTGCGACGAGAGGTCCGAAAATTAGCTGGAGAGAGGGAGACAGAACAACAGCGGACCATTGGGACCAAGTGGATCAGGATGATCCACTTGGTCCGCCGGGCTGGGATAGCAGAGTGTATTAGCCAAACCTCAGTGATGATGTTTCCGCATAAGTCAGATGGCAGAAAGAAGCAAGTTCGGGCAAGATGTCACCCGCAGCGGAAAGCACGTGGTTTCGGTAAAGGCTGATAAACGCAATCGAGAAATCAAGTTTAACCAAATTTTTATTTATCTATTTAGTTATTTATTATTATTATTATTATTATTATTATTATTATTATTATTATTATTATTATTATTATTATTATTATTATTATTATTATAGCATTTCTAAAATATAAGTTAATATAATAGAAAACACATATTAACAGCCTGTGTATATATACCTGTAGCCCCCTCCCACCCCAATACACCAAATAGTTGAGTGAAAATTGAGTAAGCTTTCAGTCTAATTCTTAGCTTCACGTTGTTTATGTCAGGAATGCACGAAGGCGTCGTCAAACATCCATGCAAGTATAAGGGCCTTATAAGGCATTCGGTAAAAGTCAGGGCAGCATATCCTATTTATATATCGTCTTCACATGCAGATTACCCCTCTCCAAACGATGAACAACAGTCTTGTAAGGCATCAAGGGGCAACAAACAGATATAAATCAGACGCTTTCAAAGTCATATAAGACATTCTCTATGGCGACCATCAGCATAATATGCGTCGGTATACGAACTATACAGTGTATGATATATGAAGTACACGTCCATAACCTAAATACATGCATGCATACTGCATATATCATATATATACCCACTTACTGTCATACATACATATGCATACATACATACATACATTCCATACATACATACATACATACATTCCATACATACATACATACATACATACATACATACATACATACATACATACATACATACATACATACATACATACATACATACATACATACATACAATACATACATACATACATACATACATACATACATACATACATACATACATACATACATACATATACACATAATTATAGCAGAGTGTAGACCCCAAAAAATGATTGATACATGCGTTAAGCAATTCGTCCAACGAAGTCAAAGTCGTCCAACGAAGACTTCTATGGTTGGGCAAGTCGAGAGAATGACAGCTAGCTATTATTATTATAACAAGAGCCTATAGGTGACAGAATACCACGCTGTATATACTATGTGTAAGATTCGAAGGAAAGAGAAACAAAGGTAGACGAAGACTGCGCTGGATAGACAATGAAAACGAGAACATAACAATAGGGCCTACCTGGACTAACACCGAGAGAAGCAGTAGAGACTTGACTGACATAATTAAGAGCGGAAAATTTGGAGATCGTAAATTGTCATCCATTGCAGACGAATGGTTGTACTCAGAAACTGATGACGATTATGATGACCACGACGACGACGACGACGACGACGATGATGATGATGATGATGATCATAATAATAATAATAATAATAATAATAATAATAATAATAATAATAATAATAATAATAATAATAATAATAATAATAATAATAATAATAATAATAATAATAATAATAATAATAATAATAATAATAATAATAATAATAATAATAAGCTTAATAATAATAATAATAATAATAAAGGCAATAATAGCTATAATAATATAATAATAATAATATACATATCATATAATAATAATAATATATAATAATAATAATAATAATAATAATAATAATAATAATAATAATAATAATAATAATAATAATAATATATATGTATAATAATAATAATAATAATAATAATAATTATTATTATTATTATTATTATTATTATTATTATTATTATTATTATTATTTTTTTTTTTTTTTTTTTTTTTTCTTAATAATTATTATTATTATTATTATTATAATAACACTAACAATGACAATAATAATGTTCCGTACTGTCATTGTCCGGACGACTTGCGCCATCTAGAGACTATTACAATGAAACAGATTCGTTAAGTGCTTTTCATATGAAGCCTTCAGCGGCTGAAGAATGACATATCAATAGCTAGAATGCTAGATGCATACACAAACGTATGATATGTTGGGCTTAATCTCCTCCATTAACTTAATGAGTCACGCATGAATTGGTCCTCTGTAGTAGTCTAAATAAGTGCATCCATTTGAAACGCCGACGTCCGTCGCTGAATCACAACTATCATTGTATTGTCGTAGTTCACTAAATGGCATTCACGCTTGTTTTCTTAGTAGGCTACACCAGAGAATCATAAGAAGTGGCTATGAAGTGTTAGCGACTTCATTTTCTTAGCTTCGGCATATTAGTTTGCTAGGGGACGCACGCGGAACAGAAATCTCGAGCCAAATTTCTGCCCTGGCGGGGATTCGAACCCCGACCTTCCGATTGACAGTCCAGCACGCTCACCGCTACGCTATCGAGCACCCCAAGACATGCTTTATCATAACAAGAATTCCGATATAACAGTACTGTGGTCAGGCCATGGATCTTAAGGTTAGGTCAGTCGAAGGCTCTGCGCATGTTCATCGTTAGTGTACGTCGGTCGTTGGTCGGCCTTCGCTGTCATTTCAACGGATTTTTGTCTGAATGCAGAATTTACTCAGTGTATGCGTGGGCCCGCCACTAGTGACTCTTTCTAGTTAGGGGCCGTCCATAAAGTACGTCACGCTCCAGGGGGGGAGGGGGTTTAAGAAAGTGTGACAGTTTGTGACAGGGGGAGGGGGTCAGGTCATGTGTGACGTCACACATTTATTTTTTTTATATTTTATTTATAATTTATTTTTATATTTTTTAGCAGAATTTCATAGCTTTAAAAATAATTTTCAAAAATTTTCTGAAACATTTTAATTAGTTTTATGTCAAAATAGCATGAAATGCATATCTCCTGAATGTGTTTTTCACGATTCCTCTCGCTAGGAGCGCTAGTAATAATGCTGTTGCGAAGCCTTGTTTATGTATTAGCCTTGCTTTCGGAAGTATTATTATTTCTATGTTGAAAGTGTGACGTACTTTAGGGGGGGTCCGAGTTTTGTGACAGTTTGTGACAGGGGGGGAGGGGGGGTAAAAATGGTCAAAAATAGCGTGACGTACTTTATGGACAGCCCCTTACATGTGCACTGTTTTGCGTACTGATGAAATTTCTGTTCTTAATGACATTTAATATCAATTAAGCTAGCGTCGTTAGCGTCTCTGATTATTTGAGTGGTGCTATACAAATTACCTTAATAAATAAATAGGAGATTTAAGTAAAGTTTAATGGAGAATAGCCTTATTATAACACGGTCGCGTTATGAGGTAGTTCTTGGCACGGATCCATAATAGCGAATTTATATCGTCTACTGTATCTTTTCTATGGTTTTGGTGATGTTATCCAACAGCTCATTTCATAGTGAAAACGTTTTTACCTTGATGGTCATATTTGTTCATTTCTGGTCGAAACAATTGTTGGGCCGTATGAACTTAGTGTTCTACCAGAAGTTTGACTGTGGTGAAGTGGTCCTCAAACATGGAGAAACCGTTGCTCTAGTGTGAATTATGATCAGCTAGGCCTATAAGGTCAAGACGTAAGCGGTTGATGGGAGACTATAATTATCACAAATGTTTTTCACTGCTGTTTTATTTCGTTATCCCTGGCACTAGATGAGGCAATCAATGTACGGTCATGTACAGGGTGGGCCAAAAAAAGTAACCCCTACCCATTTTTGCTGATATTTCGGCCAAAAGTAAGAATATTTAAATCACGTTTTACAGGCTTAAAGGTAATTCATATCTACGTATAATGGTCAAATTTCACCGAAAACTTTCAAACAGAACAAAAGTTATATCACTTTTAGTGAGTCCACCCCCTGTTTTTTGATGGTTCAAAAACGTAAACAACAAAAAGCAGCAAAAAACGATTTTACTAAGTCACTTCTCAAATAATTGTTATCAAACAAACTTGATTATTGTTTCACAACTTGAGTTCAATGTGTCCACCACCAGTACCCATACATGTTCCGAGTCTTTTTGTAAAGTTTTGATGTCTTTGTTGATGGGTTCCAGAGGTAAATCTTCCCACATCAACTTCAATGCGAACTTCAATGCGACCTTCAATTCTCTTATCGTTTTTGACTTTGGTCGCAGATTGTGGTATTTCTCCAGCATAGCTTCCCATACGTAATTATTCATTTGTTGGAGTGCGGAAGATTTCTGCCTTTACGACGTTCCAGAGCCGATCCCCTTTCATCAATGCGGAAGCATATTTTTTAACGGTAGGCCAACTCAGCTTCCACTGTTTATCATAGCAAACGGCGATTAGCTTTAGCTCAAAGACCCTGCTCATGAAGTGTCTGCATACGCAGTTTGTCTGTCATCGACACCTTGCCGATCTTGATATTTAAAAAATTTCAATTTAATTGTTTCAATAAACAAAATATTAATCTGAAAAATTCTTTATTTACCAACTTGATCGTCTTCTTGCTAATGACGTCACCCCATCAATTTTCTAAATAATAATAATATGTATCTGGCAATATCAAACTCTTGTTTGATAACAATTATTTGAGAAGTGACTTAGTAAAATCGTTTTTGTTGCTTTTTGTTGCATAACGTTTTTGAACCATCAAAAAACAGGGGGTGGACTCACTAAAAGTGATATAACTTTTGTTCTGTTTGAAAGTTTTCGGTGAAATTTGGTCATTATACGTAGGTATGAATTACCTTTAAGCCTGTAAAACGTGATACATTAATAACCTTACTTTTGGCCGAAATATCAGCAAAAATGCGTAGAGGTTACTTTTTTTGGCCCACCCTGTACATGTTTGGCTACAAACTCTCAGTTGCTCCAAATTGCACTGCGCCTTTGATCTTCTGATTTCACATCCTAATTGTAAAAATTTAACATCCAGACCTACCTTTAACAACATTTAAATGAGATCCACAATAGATATACATCACATATTATTTGCAATTAGATATTATATACGTCTGCGTTGATTAGTAATTAATTATTCAGACTTCATTTCGTAAGTCGACTTTCGTTTGACGACACCAAACATAAGACAAAAGATAAAACCATTGCTCTGGTGAGACGTTGCTAAAATGGTTCTCATCGGTCCGGACCAGTGTTTCCATCACATCTCTAAACAGATGTCGACAGAATTTCCATGAAGATTCCAGCATATATGTATTCCACAGATACAAGTAACATTTTAGCTTCATTGCTCGAAAACTATTCAAGATGATGATCAAGTTCTCTACACAAAGATCGTCT
The DNA here is from genome assembly GCA_020284085.1 of Aporrectodea caliginosa. Lineage (NCBI taxonomy): Eukaryota > Metazoa > Annelida > Clitellata > Crassiclitellata > Lumbricidae > Aporrectodea > Aporrectodea caliginosa. The sequence goes on from JACEVL010000072.1 coordinate 360,856, forward strand.
AAAGACGGTCTCAAACCTAAGCATATGCATGTTGTAATTTAACAGCTTTTATTGTCATAGCATTCAGTACATTAATCTCCAATCAAGGATAAAACCGTCACTATCTATAGAACCCTTCGAGTTTGGCAAATGTGTCCTAGAATGTGGAATCCATAATTTCAAGTAACGCTTTAGTAACTCGAAATAGGCCTAATATTTATCATATTTCGACGAACATTCTTCTAGCGTTTGTTTTGACAGTAACATTTGTGTGAGTGGCAAGAAGCCTCTGGTTAAATGGTAGTCGATTACATACCAGAGGTAAGCCTATTTTATTTTCAAGCTTGTCGTTGGGCTTCCTTGAGGATTTTAGCTACGTTACCCGTGAAAACAAATGCACTGAGGCGTATCTGCCTGCATGCTCTTAAGACAAAGAGTTCATGGTAGTGCCTGCAAACTTTCAACAGATTTTCGGAAAGTAAGGACACTTGAATGCAGGGATTTACATGGCGCTCAGTTCAAACGAGCAATAGGCATGTATGCACTACAACAGTAGGCTAGCATTGTAAATTTCCTAGTGAAATTTTAAACCATGGACCTACTGACATCATTATACAGCCTGGTTTAGTGTTTCGATGAGGCTGTTAAAATGATTTATTAACCTACTGAAGTTCGGGAAAGTAAACATAAGCCAATTACTCTGGCTAAAGCTCAGGTATCGCCTACGTTTACAAGGCGCGAACATACATACGACAAGTACAGTACATGCACAGCATACCACTCGTGCTCAGCCTAAAACCATTGTCATAAGTTGCGCGTAATTTCGAACGCGTCGGCACTTCGTTTCAAGCGCAGTTGAAAGTATCGAACTTTTTAAACCGAGGCAGGTAAGCTGACACACCTGTTCATTACTCTGGTTTACTATGAATATTACAATTTTATACTGACAATAGCGATCTTTGTACTAATACTAATTAATACTAGAGCCTAACATTAATATTAACAGGTCGACTAATGTTACTCTTACTGCTGCTTCTGATCATTAAAGAAGAACAACCCTTTAATGCAAGACCTGAGAGGCAAACTTGGTATGAAATGCTAGCCACTTCATTTTCTTAGCCTCGGTGTATAAAGTATATATAATATTAGGTATATATATGGCTAGTCTTCTTACACGCCGCCTGTAATTACAGGCCTAATAGTAAAAGTTGGCCATGGGGAAAAGGGGCTCTGGACAATGAGAACAATAAGGAACTTTAAAATGAAATCGATAGTAATTATAGAAGAAATAGTAGCTGAAATAGACTACTTAATAGTAGGCCTAATGGTGATATGAACTATAGCAGCAGAAATGTTAATAACAACAAGAAGCACTTTACCTATTTATCAATATTAGTGTATGGAAGCAGTAGAAGTGCTGTCGTAACAATAACAAATTACATGGTCGTTCAAAGATTAGTCAATGTTATAGAATGCTTTCCCTTAAGCGCAATTGGGTCGTTTGGCGGGCATTGTCAGCGATTTTTCAGGCCAAATGAAGCGCCTAATTACAGGTCTTGTACTGATATAACTGGTTCCTTTTCTCACAGACACGATCGATAAACGTCGGTTGAATGGCTTCGATGGAGGCACCTGCGGTGGCAACTGGGAAATGGAAACACGGCCTATTCTCGTGTTTCGGTAACATCGGCGTCTGTGTCGTCACCTATCTGGCTCCCTGCTACACTGCCGGGAAGGTGGCCGAGGCTGTCGGCCGTTCGTGCCCGTTGTATGGCCTCGGCTTCTGCGTCCCCATTCTCAACATCATCCTGGGAGTCTCTGTGCGACAGCAGGTCCGAGAAAGGCAGAGCATCCAAGGCACCTTCGTCGGTGATCTCGTGGTCGTTCTCTGCTGTCCTTGCTGTGCCATCATACAGGAAGCCAACGAAACCGGGACTGGTGTTATTTCGCAGAGCATCTCCAGACAATGAACTCCTCCGATGAAGTTAAGATCTTCCTACGTGCTGATGCAATTTCATGCAAAGCAGTTTCAGGTCTTTAAGCAACTGACACATGATTTAATTTTAAGCGGACATGAATAATTGCCGTTTCGTCTGTTTCTTTAATCAATCTGTTTCTTTTATATTGAAAGTTATTAGGCCGCGCTGTCACAATTGTGCTATTTTATTATGACGTTGATCTGAATTTTTAGTTGTGGTTTTCAACCTCACATTCCTGAGGAGACTGTAGGCTATAAGCTTGAACGTTTAATCATGGCGAGAATTATGCCTGCTTAGCTAACATAACCTAAAGTGTTAGCGATAGGCCTAAATCAAACTGGCTATATAGAATTATTCTACTACAAAAAACCGCTATCGTCTGCCAGTAGGATATAAAGTGCCAATAAATACGCTAGTAACAAAGATTACTTTATATAAATAAATACTGTTCATTGTATTGTATACTGACTGCGACTGTTGTTGTTTACAGTAGTGCCTAATATAGGCCTATCTTTTAGATACATTGTTTGTTGGGTAGTGTTGACGTATATCTAGTGAGGATGAGCGGCGTTTGATCGCCTTACTTAATTAGCTATTTACGTCGTTACTTATTTACTTAGGCCTACTTGCTTAAAGTTAGAGTTCAATTATGTCAATTAATGTATCTGTCTTGAATACATTTTGCTTGCATACTTCTTGAATATTCTTATTGTAAGTGATAATATTTAGGCCTCTATATAATTGTAGGCGTAGGCGTACAGTATGTTGTAGGCATTCACTATGGCTAACTAATAATAACATAAGTAAATAGGCCTACGCATATAATATGATGCCTTGTGCATTAGACATTGGTAGACGTTACAAATTAATAATTAATAATTTACATATAGTCACGCATACATTAACTCTTAATACGGCGAGTCTGACTGAAGACAGTTTTTTCTTTCTGGAAGTATAGGCCTACAATTAGGCCTACTGTCTTCAGAAAAATGTCATGTGACAGAATTAATTCCAGATGCTGGATTTATACAGCTACAGAGAACCGTCATCAGTTCCATTTTGTTTTCGCTCTGAGCACAGGGTCCAGATCAGAGTCGACTCTGACTTGACCGCACAAAACGGCGAACGTAAATTTCGCTTTTATGATTAGACAGGCCACTTCACGTATTTGTTTACAAGTACTAAGTTTCATATTAGAGTCATAAAGTCATACGACAGAGAATCATGTGTAGCATGCACTCGTAACGTGTTTAGGCGAGCTTCAGAATAACGGCATGCAATAAATTGTCGATGTTGTTTGAGCCTGGTGAAATTTGAAGGCACTTGTGCGGGCTTGTTCGTTCTTCAGGAACTATGTCTCGCAGAAGGAACACACTTCCAATAGAGTCTGCTGAGGAAACATTTGCAACCTATTTTAAATCACGCATCTTTAGATCATCTACGTGGTTATCTTTCAGCATCTTTGTAGGGCTCTAAAGGCGCTATTAAGGCCCTAATAACTAGATACATCATCACCAATGCTTAAACTTTTTTGACTGAATCCTGCACATGGAACGATATTACAATGAATTCAAAACAATATATAGGGCCTATTAGCAGGCATCCAAAGGAAACCAAAGTATTAAAGTCCGACTGAGCCATCTACCTTCTTATAACGGCTTTCAAGGCGGAATTTTAACATTATGTTACATCATTATATAGTCATTAACTGCTCAAGTGCAGTGTTATGTAACTTTTTCTCCCAGTTGAAGGACATTAGCCATAGGGCCTATGTAGACAACATGTAACATTTGACATAACTTTTAAGCTAGTGAACAGTGGGCAGGTTATTTAGATCTTTCGACATAATAATAATAATAATAATAATAATAATAATAATAATAATAATAATAATAATGATGATGATAATAATAATAATAATAATAATAATAATAATAATAATAATAATAATAATAATAATAATAATAATAATAATAATAATAATAATAATAATAATAATAATTATAACTATGATTATAATTATAATAATAATAACAACACAGCAAATCCGCTAGTCGGGATAGGCCTTAGTGAACAGATAAGTCTTAAGTTTAATCTTGAAAGACTCAACTGAGTCAGCGAAGCGAATCGAAGGAGGAAGACTATTCCAGCACTTGGGGCCAACAGTTGAAAGAGCACGGTCTCCGAAACGCTTCTTCGATCCAACGCAGTTGAAAGAGATAGATCCTGGAAAACCATAGAGATGTATAATATATAAATATATCACTAGAGGCAAGCATCTACTGTCTATGGTGAGGCTGTGACCCTGTGGCCGCTCAACGGGTAACCATAACGGCATGTTCCCTCTAGCGATGATAATAATATCTCATTGGAAAAACCAAATCAGCACGACGCACACTCACGAGCAGCCACAGACGGCGCTCTCATAGATATAGATATAGGCGTAGGCCTAATCAGTTGTAAGAGTACGATGCTTTGCAGCTGAGGACTGAGTTGACAGTAACTGTTACTTGCAATGGTGACCTATGTATGCGTGAGCTTCTCAATTAAATGACCTAACTGTTTAATCATGCGATGGATGTAAGGTAACGTCAGTACATGGGTAGACTGCAAGTTATCTTATTTTTTTGGTTTCGCATATCTGTGGCGTTGATCCAAGCAGCTGACGAAATGTTCACTCGAAGCACGATAATTATGCGGGTGATTTAATTCTGAACCCCTTTGTAGCCCCTCTGGGAATTCGCTCCCCCAACGAGTTGGTTAGAGTTGAAATGACACATTCACGTCCAGGGGCGCAACCACGGTCCAGAAGTTGGGGGGACCTACTAAAATGTCTGAATGGGGGGGGGAATTGCGAGCGCCGAAGGCGCGAAGCTGCGATTGCCGAAGGCAAGAAGCCCCTAACGACTAGGGGTATGGGGGAGCGTCGTAAGCTCCCCATCGGGTCTGGGGCGCCCCAGAAGCCAACGCAATTTTGAGCATTTGATACCAAATGGAGTACATTTTGGGCTCTAATTCACCTCAAATTTTTCACCGATGATTTCGATGTAAAAGTACAAAGTCTTAAACCATCTAAATCTGTGAAAAAATATGACTTTATTATTATAAATAAACTGAGATTTTAGGTTTTAGAAGAACACCACTCGCAGTCGCAGCATTAAAAATTGAAATATCCTCCTAGGCTTTTACCGCGAGCCTTAGGCTAGTCGAATTTTAAAAATCGAGATAAGTAGGCCATAAAGTTTTAGAGTGAAATTATACAGCAACATTCTGCACTGAATTCTTACAGACTCAATTGAGTTTAGCGGCTTTAGCCCTGTATTTTATCGGCCAGGTCCAGTGATTTGTTAGGGGACGGACCTACTAGAACGTTCGAGTGGGGGAATTGCGAGTGCGGAAGGCACACAGCCGCGAATGACGAAGGCAAGAAGCCACTAACGACTACGGTTAGCCTACGGGGGAGCGTCGTAAGCTCCACCATCGGGGTCTGGGGCGGAGCCCCAGAAGCCAACGCAATTTTGAGCATTTGATACCAAATGGAGTGCATTTTGGGCTCTTGTGAACCTCAAAATTGTCAAAAGTTGGGGGGGACGGTCCCAAGCTTTTCGAAAGTTGGGGGGGGGGGACGCGTCCCACGGGTCCCATAGGGTGGTTGCGCCTATGTTCACGTCACATCTGTGGTTTAACAAATCCTGACGCATCTTGACACTCTGTATATTCAGCCATGCTACACATTCAAGTGCCATAAACCCGTTGGTTCTGGATTTCATGTGGGTGCCTATCGTTTCGAGTGCTTCATACTTAAGAAATTTAGTGGCGATTAGATTGTCTAAAATTGTAATAAGCCCGGGTAAACCTATGGAAGCCTTTAAGTAGATTACAATAAGAGCAGGACCTCATAAAACTAGGCTATACTTAGAACGAAGTTTAACTTTGCTAGAAAAAATACCATGATTATGAAGTCAATACCGTAGTTCATCAGCATCATCATCATCATCAGGATCCATGGGCCGAAGGTCCGTAGGTGTCCAAGGCTTTGCATCGTATCCATGGGCCGAGGCCCGTTGGGAGTCCAATGCTTGCACTGGATTTCATTCGTATTTTTTCTTTACGAACGGAGTATCTGCACCCATCCGTTCGACCTTCGCACTTCTCCCTTAAAGAGAGTTCCAGGCTTAGGACTGGCTCTGATATCCACTTGTGGTATCAAAGGCGGCGATGCCGCCCACGTTTGCCAGCTTTTCAGGGTTCCTGCTGAGCCTGTCCACCTCGCGTAGCGCCCTAAGGTGGTACTTCAGCCAAGACCTTCACCACTGATGGCATAGCCTCAGCAGGCACTCCCCTACTGACTGTTGCCACCCCCTCACCACGTTGAGGTGTGAGTCGGACTTTGAGTAGGCCTAACCGTAGTTAGGCCTACTTATGTTGATACATAAAGTTAGTTACTGCGAATTTTAAGTAGTCTATATCACACGAAAGTGCCGCCTACGCTAACCTATTATGCTGTAAAACGTCATTAGGATGAGAAAGTATGCCAACAAGCAAACGATTCACAGATAACTAGAACCCGTCACCATGCAGTGGCGGGCTCACGCACACGCATGGTTTTTGATATCAGAGAGTCAAGTGTGAAGCTTCTTCTCTCGATTGTTCTTTGGTGTGTCTGGTGTGGTCTAAACTGGTTGCAAATCTTATTCAACTCCCCGCACACAGTCCGTCTTTATCGGTGGTGCAATACCGACCCGATGAGAATGCCACGTGCTCGCCTGCTTCGTCCCTCAAGGCTCAGTTCTCGTCCCTTACTAAACGAATATGGGGTAATCGCGAATAACCTACTTTTTGTCCGAAGTTTGTCTGGAAAAGAAGCTATAGGGTTTGAGAAAAGTGATACAACCAGCACTTGCATGCTGGAGATACCCGTTGGCCGGTAATTTTGTAAGATCACAGCCTTAAAACCGTTAGCTCGGAGCCTCGGAGCGTATGCATTAACTTTAGCAGACCAAATTTTAAAGCAATTTAAAATGTCTGTCGGTTCTGCAAAAGTCTTAACATGCATGAAAATCAAGTCTTTGTTGAATATAAAATATCTCTGACTCAACGAGCCTACTATTTCACAGGTTGTACACGGCCCGCAAAAGCGCTTGAAAGCTGAAGCTCACTGGGGAACACGCCTCACGCGACATTACCATCCGTTTGCTCCTACTTGCTTACTGATGATTCAACCGTGTGTAACACAGAGGGCTACGGTGTTGTACAGAGTGTATGCCCAGATCGATGTGTATGGACCGGAATAGCCTCATGCTAGCCCAGCAAAAATAAGACGCAGGTCTGACCTACTTGCATATCGTTTTAGATCTGCAGCGTTATGGTCCTGTGACTACGTAACCGTTTATGATGAACCCGTCGAAGATAAATCTGTGATTTGTTTATTTCTTGTTCGTAGAACACGTGCATTTGACATACGACATTTGACATCATGATGCGGCGCCGATCGATGTGGGTCTGTGGAGCGGCGTCGACCGTCCATCACGGATGGGATGACTCGACTGGTCACTGACAAATGTCTGTCCCACACAGACCTGGTTGTCTGAGGAAAATTCAGACTCTAGCTATGTCTTCTACCATGTGTCCAGGCACAGGCGCCGACTTTCTGGGAGCCTTGGATGCTAATGCAACCAGAGAGAAAGTTCAGTGGGTGCGTGGCACCCAGAAGAATTCGGACCTTAAATTCAATTTTTTACAGTTAATTCCTGTAATCTCACAAGTAATTCAATCAAAAAGTAGGCCTAACAGTCTGTTAACTGAAGAATAAATTTGCAAAATGTCGGAACATGTAAGCAGTAAGGTTGCACAACTATATATATATATATATATATATATATATATATGTCAGTAAGGTTGCACAACTATGCCAGTCATCGTCACGTGAGTTTCAAATACTTTTCTAACCAAGTAACCCTTGACAAAAAACAATTTTCTTTCTCCAAAATGTGCTAAAACTCACCTACGGCAATGTAGAATCTAAATTTTCCTGGGGTAGAACCCATGCACCCAGAGACAAAAACAAAAGTCGGCGACTACCAGGGAATGATGAGTCGTTGAGCGTGACCCTATAGCCTATATTGGATCTACTAGACACGAGCCTGCTATTCAATCTGTGTTGTGAAACACTAAAATTTTACGTTTTCTTGATTGACCTTTTTATTAATTAACAAAGTCATCGTGGTTCTTACAAGCTGGCGTTGCTACATTATGTTCTAAACTAGCACAACATTATCCAATCTTTCTATGTAGGCCTAGTTCTCTTTATCATTGTTCCTCGTTTCAGTTCACTCTCACACGTGCATACTCAACCTCCCCAGCCATCACTTCATGCCGCTGTTGGAACAAACTCTTCTATTTTATGTAACTGTCTTTCTTACGTCTACTCCTTTTATCTTATCCAACCGGTCATGTTTACAATACACATTATGCTTCTTTACCCCGGTCTGTTTCTTCACCATCCTCTCGTTTCTTAGAATCTACATCTGGGTCCAAAACTCATCAGAATTGCCTGCAGATAGCATACCATCTGCTGCTTATTTCTGGTGATATTGAATAAACCCTGGTCCTTGCCGTTTCCAACATTGAATTTCCGTAGCTTAAAATCCATTCCATGTAGGCTTAGTCTCCTTTCAAGAATAACACCTAGGATCATTCGTGATAATCAACATCGCAACGAAACATAGCTATTTCCATCTTTCGTGTCACACGTTGCACATTGCACCTCTTGTTTCCTAAATCAACTTCGATCGGATGGATTGGTGCAATGGTGCTGAAGTTGATTTCCTTCTTCAATCGCACCGAATGCTTGCTCGCTTCTCTTCATCTATTCCAACCCTGATGTCATTATTTTGAACTTGTAGACCCTAATCTCTACCCTGGTCTCTGAAAAGCGACACCTCATCTGTTTCGATGTTCTTTTAACAAATTAAATCTTTTGTCAGCGATCTATAGAGATGCATATTTTTTCAAAGTTAACGGGCAGTAACATCATAACATGTTTTTCTGCATATGCATAGGCTATAGGCTTTAACGCTGATCTATCATCTATTGACCTTAACTTAGATGATTTTATGTAGGCCTAAAGACAAACTACAGACACGAGCAAGATTATATTTAGACCTAGGCCTATATATGAATTGTCGCCGTTTTTACAGTTTTGCCTAAAGTGTTTGTTACACTCTAGAGAAATCTTCTAGAAGCAATTTGTTGCCAATATTTATGGCGACCATGCATTCTACGATCAATAGGTCTATATAGGCCTTCTCGGAGGTAAAACATGCATAGCAGAAACTGAAGGGAAAATGTCCGATCTAAGCTGTAGGCCAATATTATAGGCCGATACCTTCTGCGGTATTTGTACAGTCTTTCTATAGATATCCGAGCAAAACTGACATCAACCTGTATGTCCATTACTTGCAGGTTTATGTTAAATCAATCTAACCACCTGCCACACACATGCAGGTGCACAGGCTATAAGCCCACGTTTGGATAGACTTTTTTGTGAGTATATCCGCAGCTTATCAATATATATACGGACTGGGCTGAAACTCCAAGCGCAGTCTGCAGGGTGGCTGAATTCTTGGCTGAAATAGCTAGAAACAGGTACGTATTATACTGAAGTAATGATGATTATAATGACAACAACGACTAAGACGGTTTAAGCTTATATGTATACATAATTATAATGACGATAATGGCGTTAGGAGTTAAGCAAAGACAGCAAAGATTAAAAATATGAAACCGACAAGTTACATGACGAAACCGGTGACGATGAGGATGAAGACGATTAGTATGATGATGATGATGATGATGATGACGACGACGACGACGACGATGATGATGAAGCATATGACCTGTACATAGGTGATAGTGATCACTATGACGATCATGATCATGATATTCATTCATTCATTCATTCATTCATTCTGAAATTTATATAGCGCCCCTTCAAGAAATCTACTCAGAGGCGCTCCCAGCCCAGCCACGGCAAAAGTAAAAAGACTTAAGTGATTTATAAAACCTAGTTTGACTGATCAAAGGTAGCAAGCGCAGCTCCGATGGCAGGTCATTCCAGATGGAGGGGCCTGCAACCGAGAAAGCTCGGCGCTGCCTAGCAGTCAAGCGAGCCCGCGGAACTAAGAGTTGCCCCGTCGTCGCAGAGCGAAGCGCCCGACGCGCTACCGTTATGATATTACGATAATGAAATAATGATGTACTCATCATTGTAATCGCAAACTGCATAACGCTGCTTTTTAGAGGCCAGGCCTATAACAACGATGCATGGTGCTCTTTGCAGCAAGGACTCTGCTTACTATTGATTTCGCAGCAATAATAAGAAGTTAATTGTACGAAGATGACGCCTATAATATTAACGGCAACGATCGTGTGATGATGCTGCTGCAATTATTACACAGATTTTCTTGCAAGACTTACAGAGCTGTTGATCTAAGAAGACGTAGGCCTATGTACCTATGCATAGATGTCTACAGCTGGATATAGATTTAATGTCTTGAAGTACATTACAAAGACAATTATACAGAGCACGTCTATCTAAAACACTGTAAGAGATCCGTCTTAAATGCAAAAATGTAAACGTACTCGATTTTATGTTGCTACCGTATGGCCTTGACCCTGCTCATTTTTCAATGACTTAATCGGGTGAGATCCTTCATCACCGCTGCCCGTTTGAATGACCGCTACGTCCTTTAAGGTCCTCGGGTAGACCCATGTACCTAGGGGTCGTGCTAGGGTCAGAGATTTAAATATCTGAAATAAGCCACCATCGGTATGCAAACCGAGTCCCCCATGCATAGAGGTGCATGAGAGTATGTATCCTAGATGAGGTGAAAATGTTTCTTGAGACATTTATCACGTAAAGGTTCTAATTTTGATTGGGAGACTGTTCCAGTGCTTCGTCATCCATGACGATGGTCCACATTACTGCGCCTCTGAATAGTCATGCTAGAGGAGCTTTATAAATACCCAGATACAGAACAATACAATACAATGAGCGGTTCAGACGTATGCCTTGATTCGTGCGTTTCATAGGTTCGTTCGTTGAGTCGATCATCATCATGTCTTCGGCGGAGACTCCTGTGATGGCGAGTGGCATCTGGAAGCACAGCCTCTTCGCCTGCTTCGGCAACGTCGGCGTCTGCCTCATCACCTATCTGGTTCCCTGCTACACTTACGGCAAGGTTGCGGAGGCGGTCGGCGACTCGTGTCTTCTGTGCGGCTGCATCTTCTGCATCCCCATCCTGAACATCATCTGCGGCGGATGCATCCGTCGCAAGGTGCGCGACAAGCAGGGCATCAAAGGCAGCCTCCTGGGAGACGTCTGCATCTTCCTCTGCTGTCCCTGCTGTGCCCTCGTCCAGGAGGCCAGAGAGACAGACGCCGTCTTCGGAACCCAGAACATGGACAGAGACTAACTACCTCTCTTCCGATCGAGATATATACTCTCCAATTACTGTCTTCTATCTCTCTTCCTCAGAACTTAAGGCATGGGTTCTACTAGTACTAATAGAACGTTCTTGTTGTTTGTTATGCTAACGCTAATTAAGTCTCGTCTGCGCAGCCTATGGACCTATGTATAGGTCTACTATTGCGTCATAAGCTGCAAAAAGTCTTCTGTCTGCTACTAATATTACATGGATTTATTAATTTCGTTTCTCGTCATTGTTCATTTATTGAATATTCGTTTTTTAACTTCTATTTTCTCCAATGCGTGTTAACATTGTAGACCAGTGGTGTAATCAGGTCTTTCTAAAAATTACGCAATTTCCAACAACACCTCTGAGGGAAAGGATATGGGGAGGGACTGTGCCTCCTCCTTCCCAGAGTAAGAAACTTTTTTATTTTGGGGTTTGTAATGGTGCATTTTGAAGATCATCTTTTTGGCTAAAAGTAATAACATTTTACATCAGTTCTTTGGCAAATTATATTATTAATTATAATTGGTTTTAAAATTGACTCAGCTGCAAAGTCCCAGCAACCAACGTAGACTAGAGACAGACTCAAAAAAGAACTGCAAAAACTAAAGCATGAACATTTTTTACTAACAGACTATAACTGTGAGTTTTCAAATTGCGAACTACAGTTTATATAATAAAATGTGCAACCAATGAACTAACTGACAAATTCTTGTACTTCTCACTTTTGCTAGTGTCAGTGCTTTGTCACTGTGTGCGATAGGCCAACTACCGATATATACTGGAAAACGCTTTGGAGATGATTAATAAATGTGAGAACTTTGCTGGCAGTTAGGTACATAATACCTATTGCGAACTATTGGTATTGTGCACTTGTCACATATTGATAGACTGAGACTATGACTTTTGCAGTGTTCATATCTTGCGAGGCAAACACTCCCTCATTCGTGCCTGAAATCCATTTGCAGGCCTATAGCCGCTCTTATTAGCAGCCTATCATAACCTTGCCCTACCACAACACATGTATCGAGACCGATGATTTAAAGCTATAGAGTGTCGCAATAGTTTCGCCAGGAGTGTCACGCGTTGGGATGAAAATTGTGAATTGTTGTTTTACCACATAGGGCCTAATGAGAACCAGGGTTGTTCCTCCATTCCATTTCGTAAGATCTGTTCTGTGCTACTGATATCGGCGCTTACTTCAAACAATGAAGTGTAGAACTTGGCCGCACGACATTCCGCGACACAGGTGGATCAGCTCATTTTGAATCAACGGACTTATGTAGCCTACTGGGCATTGCGTGGACCAGATGACATTAGCCTGCATACGAATCGATCTGATACGATGATTTAAAATAGTGTCGGTCTGTGATCGAAATTTCAGAAGTGGCATGAAATTTCCAGAGTCACGAGTTAGGAAAATGTTTTGCCGACCTCACAATAACAAAGTCTGCACAATAGAAATTAACGAATAAGAGTAATCTAGGATGTCAATAAGTAATCTACACGGTTTGTATTTTTCAGAGCTGTTAAAATCTTTACGCAATTGCACGATGCTAGTCCTGCTAACAATCATGTGAGGGAGTCGTATCGTAATTGTAATCGTAATCTACAAACTTTTAAAGCACCACCCGAAAGCCAAGCGCAGGGCACCAGCTTATTCTCGAGCGCTGCACCGAACAAACCATAATCATTGGAAAGGTCTGCTAAAGCTCTACAGCATTAAGTCAAAAGCATTGTTTTATCTCTTGTCCCACATGTGCATACCTGCCGCCGATGATGAAGCTATGGGACAGACCAACTTCAAAGACTCATGTCGCCATGAAGACATAGAATAAAGAGGGTAAGATTTGATACATAAGTTACAGAGTAACAGATATGCACTATGCAGATTACAGAAATGTAAAATATTTGCAATAGCTTTTGAGGCTTTGGCAGCTACAGTGCCAAGAATAATGTAGATTAAACTAGTAACGGAATTATCGGCTTCTTTTACACCCATATTAGTGATAAGATCTTTCAGCGCCTTTACAAGGCGACATCATCCAGCGCCTCTTCACAGGCAAGATCTTTCAGCGCCTCTTCACAGGCGAGATCTTTCAGCGCCTTCACAAAGGCGACATCATCCAGTGCCTCTTCACAGACAAGATCTTAAAGCGCCTCTTCTCAGGTAAGATCTTTCAGCGCCTCATCACAGGCAAGATCTTTCAGCGCCTCTTCACAGGCGAGATCTTTCAGCGCCTCTTCACAGGCGAGATCTTTCAGACTCATATACGCCAGCCTTCTTATTCACTTTTTTCACTTTTCACTTTTTTATTGATCCCAGTAACAGATACAAGTGTTGAACAACATAGTCATATAATCGAACAATCAAAGATTAAAACAACACATTGAGCTAATAAGCAACGAGAGTTGATCAGGAACAATAGGCTCACCATAAGGGACGGCATACCTGTCTTTCGGCGCCTTTACAAGGCGACATCATCCCGCTCTTAGATAGGGGCTTACTTAAATTGACAAGTGACTGGTTAATAAAATATGTAATGTTGGAGATATATTATTAGATTGACTACAAAGACTGAATCCGGGATGTGAATATATTTTCATTTATAGATTGTGTGTGCACGAATGAGACTTTTAAAGTGGGGGAGACCTGATGCTGTTCGAATGAGATGCGCTAAATTATTCCATAAAATACTTGATTGAGAATTTGCGGGTATTAGTTCTAGCAAAGTTGCATACATAAGAACGATTACTTCTGGTTTGGGTGGTGAGCAGGGCTGGAGCAAAGAAGGATGAAAAGGCCGGTGGAAGCAAATTATTGTCATATCGGTACATAAGTTCACAAGTCTGAACATATTTAATTTGCTCAATATTTAGTAAATTGAGTTGGATAAAGAGTGGTTTAGTGTGTGAATTGTAGGGCGAGTTAGTGATCAAACGTATAGCTTTTTTTGCAAGATCTGTAGTTTTTTAAGTGTGTAGGATAGGTAGAAGTCCATATAAGATTGCAGTAGATTAAATAGGGGTAAATTAAAGCAAAATATAAGTTCCTACGTATTTGAGAGGGGAGTAGGTAAGATATTCTTCTAATTATTCCAATGTTTTTCATGATTTTCTTAGATATTTCATTAATATGGGAATTCCATTTCAAGTGCTGGTCAATGAAGACACCGAGAAATTTAGATGTTTCAACCTGTGGAATTATTGTATTGTCAATGGTTAGTTCACAATCTGTAATAGGTATAGTTTTTTGGGAAGCTCTAAAGATTATATAATTAGTTTTAGAAAGATTTAATGATAATTTGTTGGCTTTGAACCACTCAGCGGCCATGGTCAATTCCTCATTGGCCAATTTTATCAGCTGGTCGTAAGAAGATTGAGCTGGTCTTGAGTGATGGAGAATAACACTTAAAAATTTCATACATATGTATAAATAATCAATCTTCTTCTGCATTGTTTCTGTTCCTAGCTGTTTTTTTACCTGGATGGGTTGTAAGTCCACTGCAGAACCCTCCTCCTTTATCCTGCTTAGGACAGGCACAGGCTTCCTCAGCGGAGGTAGCCTGTGGCGGAGTTGTAGCATAAATAATAATAATTCTTTAATTGGAATGACTAATATTTGCTTACTGGCATGTTTCAGTTCTGCTCAAAAAATGTTAGTGTCAGTCTCCTGTAGTGAAATTTTCAACTGGATATAGAAATAGCATGAAATTTTTTCCTGTATGATTTTTCTCATTTTAATGCTTAATTATTTCTTTCAATTTCGGTCGACTTTGCCACCTTCATTTATGTCACTATTTCTAGCGTTTGAATGCAGGTCAAATGTATTCCTTTCAACTGTGAGCCTTAGAGCCCTTAATAATAAGACAGTATTGCAATGGATTCATGCAAAATTGTTTTGTTATGTTTTGCAGAGGTTTTTCGGTATTGTCCGCCAGTCATCGGGTTCGGATGATCATCCGAGTGCTAATCAGTTCCTGTATGTTTACAGGCTTCTGTCAGTTTCTAATCTTGTGAAACCAGGGAAGCGTACGAGTGTCAGATGTGATCCAGGGAAAATTTTACTGACAGTTCAGTCAGTGGTACCTGAACCTCGTATTCCATTTGTGCCAGGCATAGAAATTCTTCTTGACAGCATTTTGGCAGAACAGTCTGAAGAAAATCTTCCCCATCATCTTCCTGAGCATGACTATATCAAGAGTACGCCAGAGGAGTGTATACAGTTTTATTTGGGCGGGTATGTTGCTCATAAATTGAGCAAATATACTACGTGTAACGATTGTGTCATGTCCTTGTCTGATGTTGAGAATACTTCCTCAGATTCTAGATTAGTTGAGCTGAAAACCAGGGGAGGTCTAAAACTGCCATCTTTTGCTCTAACATCACTCATTAAATTGTTAGAAAAATGTTTCCAGAAATACTCTGAAACACCAAACACGAATATGTATTTCGATATTCTCAATGAAATTCTAACATGTGATGCATTATGTACTTCGACAATAGGTTGCAAAAAACATTATTGTTCTTTGACATCACGGTGTATTCACTTCTACATAACAACTCGGCTACATTTCCTTAAAAAATCAGTAAATCGCAATCGAAAGACTCGTGAAAAAAAGCAGAAATTAAGTAAAATTTCTAAACTTACTTAAGATATATTGCTTGAAGAAAATTAAATAATTTGATGGACTAATTGTAAAACCTCCATGAGATAAATCTGTGCTCTTAAATTGGAAGTTTTTAAGCTGATAAACTTCTTCAGTAAAGGAAATGTTTTGTAAGAAATTTTGTAGGTTGTAAGATTTGTAAATTTTTCAATGGACTTTGATGAGTGCTTTTGCCCATGTGTAGAATTATAGTTGTTGGGCTGTAATAATTATGTACATACTATAAATGTGTTGTAGGTTTTTTAGCCATTTGTATATATTGTGGTAATATTGCTTGTTTATATTGATTGATTACAATGTAAAAATTTACAAGTGAAATAAGAATCTCTTGTAAGAATAAGATGTGTAATAAATAATCATTAAGCTGTATTAGAAACTAAGAGTAACATTATGGCATTTTTCAGACTCTATAAGTTCTTTGTTTTCATTGTATTGTACATAATTTTGAATTGTCTTCAACAGCCATATGATGATGTTAAACACAGCAATTATAACTCAATTGGCTGAAAATAATAAAATATTTTATTTTCATCCAGTTCACTGGTCCTATAAATTGACTAGTCCTGTGTTGTATAGTATGCCATTTCTTAGGATTTGAGTATCCTCTTATTCATGTTGCTCTGAAAGGCTCGACCACTCGATTTGAAGCAATTCTTTTCAGTGTCTTAATTAAAAATAAGTTCAAAATATTGTTCGGCATTCCATGACTTTGTAGAGGCAGATCACTTGATATACTGTACTTTTACTTTACTTCTACTTTGTCTTTACTGTACTTGGATTCTACTTGTATTGCACTCTGGGAGCAGAGGTTTGGCCTGCTCGGAGCAGCAGTCCGTGTGTCGCTATAGAAGCGTAAATTCAGCCTTCAGAGTGTTTCGAAGGGCTTGGCGCCTCCAGTCGACCGATTCAGAAACACCAACACGTCCTGGTTTCAGCACGATTTATTTTCAACGTTAAAGTATGCGACTGCACACAGCACACCATCACAACATCGACCTCAGAAGAACTCTCCAAGCTGGCGCACTCCTTTCTGAATGAGAGAGCCCTCTATTTATACCCGAGCAGCCTGAGCAGAGGGGGAGGCTGAGCAGACTGAGCAAGACCTGAGCAGAGGGGAGGCTGAGCAAAGACTGAGCAGACGAGCAAAGACTGAGCAGAGGGGAAGGCTGAGCAACGACTGAGCAGACGAGCAAAGACTGAGCAGATGGGGAGGCTGAGCAAGACCTGAGCAGAGGGGGAGGCTGAGCAAGATCTGAGCAGGTTGAGCAAAGGGGGAGGCTGAGCAGAGGGGAGGCAAGAGCAGGGAGCAGCCCTCGACCGTCACAATATCATGTCAGAGGGAGTGGTAGGCCTATATTACCTGTAATTAGCACTTCCAAATCAGAGCCGTATTTAGGGTGGTGGAAGCCCATCCCATGGGTGCCCAATATGGGTGGGCCCTTTTGCAGCATATTTTTGCCTTTGCCGATGTGCAATCTCCAATAGGGACAACCCCCATACCTCAAAAATTATGATTATTACAATATGGTCATTCGGCAGCCTACCACTCAGATCTAGTCACTAGTCACTCTTAGAATCTCTTCCCTAGTCCGAAGACATACAGTGAAGGGAAGCAGAAAACTGCAACTGGTTAGGGCCCTTAAGTGGTGGGCCCTTGGGCTATCGCCCGTGTAGCCCACGCTTAAATCAGGCCCTTTTCCAATTACTTAAAACGTATGGGCATATACGTTAATTGTACGCGTATGCGATAAAGCCGCACGCAGAGCGTCACCGGTGGCATCTGGCGAATGAATTAAAATTAACCAATTTCGAGACGTAAGTGGAGTCACCATCGTATTTCTTACATTGTGGTCTAGAGTCTCATAGACAGTTCACAGATACACTGTAGTGTAATATTACTCAGGTCATGAACTGGAAACGTCTTGAAGCAAAAGACCTGCAATAAAACAATTAGTAAGTAGATTGGACGGTTAGCCTGGTAGGGCCCGAGAGGAACTTAGGGACAACTTGTGCATGTTAAGTTGTTAGAAACTGTCATCCATCTGGCCAACCTATTTACAGTAGCCTAGAACTTTATTATCAAAGAGGTTATAACTATCTCTTTATAATAATTATTTACACAGAGTATGGAATCTTGAATTTTTTCATTCATTCATTCATTCGGGAATTTATATAGCGCCCCTTCAAGGAAACTACTCAGAGGCGCAGTTCAGTTTTTACATATAAACAATTCAATTATCTGGTTATTTCATCCTATCTACACCCAAAGACCGTTACAATCGTGAATTGCGAATTAATACCGCGTCACTTCAAGCTAAGCACATGGCACCAGCGTCAGATGTCGAATTGGAAATTTAATTAATTACTAATTATTATAATCCAAGTCCGGTTGAGAGAGGAAGGTGAGGAGCTGCTTAAGCGGGTTTCGTTGAGGGCAAGAAAGCTTGGAAGGCGCCGAATATCTGACTATAAACGAAACAATGATTATCTCTAGACATGAGTTTTACTTGCGTTGTAAATGCAATGCGCTATAAAAAAATTAGCGTGACTTCCGGTATAATAGGCGTAGAGTCTCATAAACATGCTAGCCGACTGTTTTGCATTCGATTTTAAAAAATTGTAAACAAAATTTGCCGATCGTTTCCGCAGGTCGACTAGTTTCGGTCCTAGGTATCACCAGGTAAAATTTGGTGCCTCTCGGACCACCTCAGTAAATATCGAGTCTTACCAAGATTCCTGCCGATCCATGAAGTTAAAGTTAATTCTTGCCGGACCGTAACACTGAAAATGTTGGGAAGCACTGACTGGCCTACGTTACATGTTTTTAACATTGTTCATTGGATTAAATTGTCGAAATTTTAGCATAGGTATTTTCGGTTATCAAAACCTTGGCCACGGCTTAACCTTTGGAGTTCGACTGTACCTTCCTATGTGAAATTCTGGTTAAGTCTTTCGTCCACCAATGGCACTCTATAAACATCATCCCTGTTCCAATATTGTGTATTGGTTTGTTTCGTTTCTCAGACTACTACAAAGGAGGAAGTCGAATGAGGGTGACTTTGGTACGTGAAATAAATAAGTAAATGACTGGACTGGCAATTTGCAACTGGTTAGCACTGTTCAATTAAATCGCAAATTTATGTATGCATGCATGTATATATGTATGTATGCATGCATGTACATATGTATGTATGTATGTATATACAGGGTTTGTATGTATGTATGTATGTATGTATATATATATTTATATATATATATATATATATATATATATATATATATATATATATTGTACATGTATGTCTGTAAGTAGCTGGTTACATCAGTGCCTTTAAAGAACCTCACAAGGTCAGACACATGACAATCTAACAGATCTAAGAGATGAGTCTTGTGATGGCTTGAAAATGTTTCCTGAGCTGTCTGTGCGGAAATAGTTTGCATGTTTAACGGCAGACAGTTCATGATGATTTTCAAATGCACGAGAAATCACAATGTGCCTCGCTGATGTAAATGATAAACTGGATGTTGATCATCTCATGATAATAGTCACGACTCATGATGCCGGTGATCCTGATAATTTTGACGATGATGATGGTGATGAGGATGATGATGTTGAAGTTGATGATTATGATGTGATGATTATGATAGAAATTACGATGATAATGATCATGATTAAGACGATGATTACGAACTCGACCTTAGTGATCATGATCATAATCATAATGATGATTACGATAAGGATGATGAAGACGACAATGATCATGACGACTTTGATGCTCACGATGATAATAATTTCGATGGTGATCACAGTGACAATCGGGATGATCATGATGATCATGAACATGATGATGATAATGATGGCAATGTTCATGATCATGATGATGATCATAATGATAGTCATGATGACGGTCATATTGCCGCTGATTATGATGATGATAATAATTATCACGAGCACTCTTATGAACCTGATCAGATCATGATTATCGTGATCATGATAATGACAACGATGATCATGATGTTGACCATGATGCTGGTCAAGGTGAAGGTTGTGATAATGATTATTATGAGCATGATGATTATTATAATGACGTCATTAAGATGATGATGATGGTAGTAATGATGATCATGTTGATGATCCTAATCATGATGATCATGATGAAGAACATGCTGACGATGTTGCTATTAATCATAATGATTACGATTATGATCGTCATGATGATCATAGCGATTATTGTAATATTCGTCATGATAATGCTCACAATGATCATGATCATGATATTTATGATGATCAGGATCTTTATGATCATCATTGGTACCGTAGTCATCATCATGATCATGATGATCATTGATCACCATGTGGATTATGATCATCATGATCACAAAATTATCCACATCATGATCACCATAATAATCGTCATCATGATAATCATTTTGTTCATCATCACATCATCAGCATGGTCATAATCATGGCCATTCTCAAAACCATCTTCGTAGCCCTTATCATTATCACCATCATAGTTATTATCATGTTTCATCATCGCTGTCATGGGTATCACCAGGTCATCATTATAATCACCACTATCATCAATATAATAGTAATGATCGTCATTATTATGATCATCTTGATCATCATCATAACCTTCACTATGACCGTCATCATGACCAAATCACAACCATCACCGCTACCGTAATCATGATCAACATCATGGTCATTGCTATCATAGCCATTGTGATCATTACCACATCAACATCAGGATAATCATTATGATCGGCTTGAAGACCAGTGTAGACATAATCATGATGTTTACAGCGAAGATCTTGAACATGATGACGATGATATTAGTGATGATGATGATGATGATATTGAAGGTGGTGATGAACAATGATCATAATCATGATGATCATGATGATGTTCACGATGGTGGTCATTATGATCGTGATGATGATGGTCAAGATGGTGATCCAGTTGACGATGATGACGATAAAGATGATCGCTATGACGATGATGAACATGATTATGATCATTATGATGATGATGGTGGTGATGATGAAAATTATGATGATGATGATTGTAGTGAAATAGGGGCAATGATATTTATTGCTAATTTAATTATATCATAGTCCTAGCTTGTTTGCTTGAACGTTTAAACATACTATTTCGGACTGGATAACTTAAGTAGAAGATCACACCCATCATAAAATTTGACAAGAAAGAGAGACACAGATAGACAGACAGACAGAGAGAGACAGAGAGAGACAGAGAGAGACAGAGACAGACAGACAGAGACAGACAGAGAGACAGAGAGACAGACAGAGACAGAGAGACAGAGACAGAGACAGAGAGAGAGAGACAGAGAGAGACAGAGAGAGGGCAGAGACAGAGAGACAGAGAGGCAGAGAGAGAGAGAGAGGAGAGACACAGAGCGACACAGAGACAGAGACAGAGAGATAGACGGACAGACAGAGACAGACAGAGACAGAGACAGACAGAGAGAGACAGCGTGAGACAGAGAGACAGAGAGATAGAAATTAAAAGAGAGACTGACAGACAGACAACGACAGAGCCAGAGACAGACAGAGACACAGAGAGAGGGAGAGAGGAAGAGAGGGAGGGAGAGAGTGGGAGAGACAGACTGACAGACAGAGAGACAGAGAGAAGGAGAGACGAATGGGGGACAATGGACTCACTCTGCAGAAAGCGCCAGAGGACAAAAGATAATCGACGGGTGAGGGGGATGCGAAGGACGGACAATGGGACCCTGCACTCATAGGAGAGCGCCAGAAGGCATAGAGTAATGATTGGCAGGTGGGGTTAAATAATTGACAGATGGAAGGAAAGAAGTGAAGAATGAAACGATGGGGACAAGACGCATTCGCCAAGTGAGTTGAAGTGACGGTCAAGCAGGCAACACGAAAAGAATAGTGCACTTCTTACACGAGCTGATAGCATAGTAATTGGCCTAAAGCGAATCACGGGCTCTCTTCAAATTATGTTCAGTTTATCGCTTCTGCAAATACTTGTACAAATTTAATTATAACCAATAAATATTTAATCGACGTGTCGGTGTCTGCGTGATATGAAAACGATCACCCACGTGATAGGAGAAGCCTAAAAGTCCCCCGAAGATTTAGCCGCCGAACTCTTATCACCACTCTCCACCAAATACTGCAGGACGACAACAATGATCTTTTCTTCCTGTACAGTGATCGTTGTAACGGTCCTATAATCTTAGGTCTTAGAGTTTAATCTAAATCAACGATACTTTGGCTCAAAGACGGTACCAGTGTTCGAAAAGAATACATTGGTACATTGACCCATGATAATTAATCATGGGTTGAATTACACAGTTCTTTGTAATACAAATGTGTAAACATATTAACTGATGTCTCAAGCAGTTCAACAAGAGATTGACAAAAAGGCAGCAATTGTGCACCATACCAGTCTAGTTCAGCCTTACCTAGAACACGCATCAACTTATGGTTACTATCTGTGTATTATTATCTGCCTATTCTAACCTCCCCAAAATCTCTGTTGAGATGAAATAATTATAGTCACGCTCGTTGACTCTCGGCTTGTCCATTTATGGATGAACACCGCAGGGTCCGATTTGTCAAAAAAGAAGCAGAGGGGTCGGGAACAGTGGCGTATCCAGGAATGCTTATGTGAAGGCAAGGGTTGTTTTTGAGGGGCGCCACGTTCCAGGGTCAAAATTGTAATTAAATTTAAAATGATAGTAGGCCTATATATATATATATATATTAAATTTTTATATATATAATTTTATATAATTATATGAAATAATGGCATTATGCGCAACAGTTAGTGTAGTAGACCACTAGTAGTATATACTATCCTATAAAATACTGTTTGAAATTGGCGTTCATTTGTGATGTTGGATCTCAAGTAGGCCTAATTTTTTTATTATTTTCAATTTTTCAATCTGCTAAATCTGCTCAAATTTCTTTCTGCAGTACAATTACCAGATGGCCCGAACGGGGTGCCATATAATAGGGCGCCGTACTGCAATGGCCAACGTAACAGGAAGAGTGAGATATATTTTATAAAGTAGCCTAGGCCCCTACTGATAGATTAATTAGGGCAGTGATTCCCAAACTTTTTCAGAGCATAGATTTGTTACGGTCCCCTAATAATAGATTTTTATCTATTTTCGGGTATACACTGATCGTGTGTACGTGTTACCTATAAAGTCTAAATCCATTGCGATTGGATGAATGTATGTCAAGTTATATAGTTCAACCAATCAAATCAATGCAACACATTTCAAATTTAAATATTAATTATCATCAAATCGTCAAACTAATGAAATGTTATCTAAATATGGTCTCGTTTTCTTGTCTAGGGTAATCTATTAAGATTGTTTTAATTTTATAAACTATCCTTACTTAAACCAGCGCATTCTACAGGGTATTAGGCCTAAGGGGAATTAAATACCTCCCACGTAGATATTCTTGTAGTCACTTCTGTATAACCCCAACGGACTTTTACTCCAGACAAGCGTAGATCTCACTGTGGATGATAATGAGGACGATCATGTCTTTAGTTGAGTTGACGAGTGAATCTCTTCTGTAAAATGTGGAGCTCACGTAGCATCGCATCTTCTTGTAGTAAAGTAGAATATGGAAAATTTGTATGAATCCCTTCGCTCTTATATTCGACTCGCTATCGACTTTAATCCAACAGTCCAGTTCATGGAAGTTCCGACGAATTTAACTGCTTACGTGGATTTAAACTTCCACCGAAATCGACCGACGTATAGTTCAGTTCGACTATAAGATTCCTTTTGACTAAATCTTATCTCCACAGCACTGTACTTATACTCCACGAGTATAGTTCTTATCGTAATCTAACGACTTACGATAAAATATACTTTCGACGCTCTAATGCCTTAAATTGCACTTAGAAACGCCACGCAAAACGCCATTCTTCCCAGCATCGGGCGAAGAACTCCTTAGCGGTTCTTTGCACACCGTCCTCTTCTTGTAATGCGCATGCGCGGTCAAAGTCTGTTGGTCAACCGTGACACCGTTTGAATTTGTCCAATGGCATGGTTTCATCGTAGTTATGTATCCATGACGTTCAGACAATAAAGACTAATAATTCCCCTGGAATTGCGCCGATTATCTACGCTGGTTGATTAATTAAAGTTTAACACAAAGAATGTTATAATTAATCATTAATGATACAATTTCCTACTGTACCTATAAACATCTATAATTATACGTATATATGAAGAGATATGAATGTTTGTTATAATACTAAGGGAATCGTTACATGCATGCACGTTTACTAACGGCAGATCAGCGGCACCTTTGACCTTAATTTAAACTATTTTTCTTCAAGTTAGTTCTTTATTTTACTGATAAGAAAATTTTCTTGTATTAAAAATAGCCTAATTATAGGCCTATGTTAATTAGTCGTGATAAATTTTAAAACTTTTTCACATAAAAAGCTGCACAAATATTACGGTTCTACCTTTATGACATCCAACCTTGAGCAGGTTCACGGGGCCCTTTGGTGCCGCGAAACTCAGGTTGGGAAGCACTGGATTAGGGAGTCATTATCACTTGTCTGAGACAGTTCCAATGCAGGTGATTTGATTGGGGGCGTGGCTAGGTATTTTGGCACCCGTGGCGAATAATGGCAAGCGCTCCCAATAGAAATTTTGAATTTTAGCGAAACACAGAGTTAGTCAAACGCTAGGGCCTATATTGAACATTATTCGATGATCATAAATAATTTTATGTGGATCTTACCAGACTCAAAACTTTTCTATCCTTGATATATCTGCAAAGTCTTTTAGAACTTCAGCAAAATTACTAGAAGCGCTATAGCCTACTTCACTCTCTTCTTAAAGCTAGCTCCGTCCAGTTTCTGTCGCTTAATTTTCGATAAAGGCAAGCGATGCGCAGACAGTTTTATAAACAACAAATAGGCCTACACATAAAACTGGAATTTCGAATAGACAACGTACAGACTGATCTTCCACGACATATGACTCAGGGGTCTCAGGCTCTCAGCGCCACTGTCCTGGCCTTAAGGAAAGGGGAAAGGCCAGCAGGGCGTCTACATACAGCCATGGGAGGCTTGAAGCGTGGACACCGGCTGTTATACTCGGGGTCCTCGCCTGAAGCTTACCTCATGGAAACCTGATCCACTGGGCCTGAAAACTGTAACGAGTGTAGAACTCCTGTTGAAAGATAACTTTCTTCTTGCTTAGGCCCCGAATCCAAAAGCAGATGGTGCTTTGATGTGACACACATATATATCAAACTGCAAGACAAAGAGACAGAGGAAACGGAGGAGAGTGGTCGAGTGGAGAGAAGAAACATTAGTAGCGTACTAAAGACAAAGGTGACCATTATATATATGTATATATGTATATATATATATATATATATATATATATATATATCGGTGCGTGGGCTTTCAGAGAGAGTAGGAGAGAGGGAGGTAGAAACTGGGTCAGGCCAATTGGTTATAGGTCATAATGGAGTCGTTTGGTGTAGGACTGTGGGTAATTAATGTGAGGGGGGGTCAAGCCGACCCCCCCGGGGTCGGTCAGAGGCTATATCAGAGGCAATAAGAAGAAGCAGGGTGGTCCAACCCCCCGACCCCCCCGGCAAATCGGACCCTGGAACTACCGACGCCGTTGACTCCCATCTTGGATTGATTGGATTTCTTCGGTGTTGGTGCCGTCGTTTCGTTTCACGATTTCTTCATCAATCGTTCGTCAGAACAGCAGAACATTGTAAGTAGTCTACTTATGGTTCCAGCTGATTAAACGCACTCTATTTCATTGTGCAATCCTCTTGGCTTAACCGGTGAGTCTGATCATATAGCCATACATAACTTGTTATGTGTAACCAGTGGTTAAATTGCTCATCCAGAGGTGCCGGGTCTCCAAGTCTTTACGAATTTAAAACTTAAGCCTAGCTGGCAAATCTATAACCGACGTAATATTATTTATGCGTATATGTATTATGTATGTAGTTATCAATAGGCTACTTTTCACTTTTATGTCGTTTTCGAGTGTAAATAGACTCGGACAAAATACAAAATGCATGAAATGAGGCACGTCATCGATTATTGTAATCATAAACATTAACTTAAAAGAAATAAACATTATTTAACATAACATATTACAGAGGACTATAGGCCTATAGACTTTGGTTGACATGTCAATGCAATTAGGCCTACATACAAAACACTTTACGACAAAATACCCAAAATTAGGCTAATATATGCGGAATTCATGTACTTTCATGTACTTTAACAATTAAGAGCTCAGTAATAAAAATGACCAAAGCAGTCTGACTACACTTAAATCATAGAATATTAGAATATTGTGCATCAATCCATTTACAATAACAAGTGAAAAGCTAAAAATTAAGCAAGAGTTTCAATACTGTCATTCTGTCAATGCCACAACATGCGAACTTATAAACATTTCAATATAGTACACTGTTCTGCGTGCTTCTGTGGCTTTGCATGATTTTGGTGCTTTTCACTTACCTAAATCTGTTGCAGCATGACGACCCTAATATGCAATCCATGACTGCACGTATACGACAGTGAATTGCACTCATGCAAAGGCGGCCCAACAACGGAAATGAAAAGAAGAGAGGAAATATGTTCTACACTTGTAATAGGCCTATAGATGACCTTAGTGGTGTGCAAATTAAGTTCTGTTTGCTAAATCCACGTTCACATTCAGCAGTGCTAAGAGGCAGTGTGTGGATTGCACAGATAAGTCTTTTAAATTTCTTCCCTGAAGCCTCAGCTCCCTTCACATCTGTGAAGTCTCTGTATTCCTGCTTCAAGTCATTACTGAATGGAACCAAAAACCTACATGCATGTCAGCCTCAGTTCATTTTCCCATATTTTGATGAGATATTTTCCGAATAATTATATGCTTAATATTCAAGATAGTTTACAACTAGTCCATACTAGTTTATCTGGATTTAGAATGCTTGGTTGCAATTGTTTTTCAGGGATTGGGATTTTTTTATTGCATCATAAGTTCATCTCAGTTGCCCGGGAAGTGTTTGAAAGTTATGTGAGCCATCTCAACCAAATACAGACCTAAGGGCCATGCATTCATGCATGCATGCATGCTTGTACATGCATGTATGCATTTGAAGTAAGTAAGTGTGTTGCTATATATATGTAACAGGTGGTGTGATATGATATCATAGCCATTAACAGCCCCACTTAACATCTGCCACAGAGTGCATTCCGCGACAACTCGTCAACAGACTTTTCGTCTACGACACTTCGTCTACAGACACTTCGTCTACCGACATTTCGTCTACTAGTGTATCTGTATCCATTACGGCTAATCAACAGAGGCCGCTTTTCTTATAGTTTCGCTAAAGCGTGCAAAATATTCTCAGGAATCCAGCTTCTAATTACTGAAAAGATTATTTTCATCAATCCAACTTCTATTGAATGGAAACTTAGTTTCATCCATGCATCTAGCTTGGTATCCAGCTTCTATTTAAGGTAAAAAAATTAGTTCGATCAATCCAGCTTCTGCCAGACTACATCTCAGACTTCTGCATTAAGGTAGCAGACAACCGGCTACGATCATCCTCAACAAATCTTTTACAAGTACCACGATCTTCTACGAGGTTTGGTGACTGTTCCTTCTATGTTTCAGGTCCAACTGCATGGAATAGTCTTCCCAACCATGTGAAGAACGCGCCATCTCTGGAGACATTAAAGCCCAGCTCAAGACTTATCTTTTTAAACAATCATATGACTGCCGTTAACTTTGAACTCATGTACAGCGCCCTTTCCTTCGGCCTCGGCTGAGCTACGGCGCTATACAAATCGTCTTATCATTATTATTTATTATTATTATTATTATTATTATTATTATTATTATTATTATTGTTATTGTTATTGTTATTGTTAATGGTATTTGTTATTATTATTGTTATTGTTATTATTATTATTATTATTATAATTATTATTATTATTATTAGTACTATTCTATTTCAACAGAGCAATGTTTTCATCAATCCCACTTCCATTTAGGGAAACAGTTTTTTTTATCAATCCAGCTTCTATTTTAAAGTGATAATATCAAATAACTTTGTAGACGAAAGGTCGGTAGACGAATTGTCGTGACACCCAGAGGGCAAACTTCCTGCCTAATTATGGTACAACAAAGTGATCAATATAAGTATGATCTTACACTCAGCTGGACAATGAGGAAATCTGGAATGTTGATTAAGCCTCTATTTGTTTTAGCCTTTTCCACTTTAAAGTCATACGAGTTTACAATGATAATTTTGTAGCCTTGCTTGTAGCAAATTCTGTGAATAATCTTCTGGATGTGTGCATCGAAAGTAACAAAACTAACACATGCAAATGTAGTTTGTTCATAAACCCGTACTTTGGTACATGACATGTAATTAGTTTTGCTGGGGTTAGGGCAACCAGAAGTCTTAACCCGGTTGAAGAAATTCCAATGCAGAAATCAAGGAAGAAGTTCTAGAAAAGTTTATTTTTCCATAATCTTTATTGTTCTCATTTCACAAAGTAATTACTCTGTTAGCTTGTAAATTAGTCTATTCAGTTACATTTAAATAACAAGTTATAAGTTTCGACTTTATGATCTGTAAATGCAGCTTTGCAACTGGATCTTGTATTACGTACCGAATTGTTAATACGTAAGTTATAACGTCCTAGTACAGCAGTACTAGTAACATATTGATTTCTGTAACGTGCAAATTGTGCAACCAAAATAAAATAATCCTTAAATGATTACTATAAATTGCCTATAAATCATAAAAAAATTAGTTAACGGTACACGTGCAATACATGCATTATTGGGGTTAGAGCCCCGGGAAGTTTTAACCCGGCTCATGGATTTAGGGCCCCGGGAGTCTTAATCGGGCCCTACCGAGACTTGCTCGTTTTAGGTGATAAATTTGAGAACAACGATCACAGACGTTGCGGCAAAATGTTGCTGCAAGCAACTTGCAACAGTTCAATTGATCCAGAAATATATATTTGAAATTAAACATGTAGTAAATCAATCAATCAATCGTAGAATTTATATAGCGCCTCTTCCAGTCTCAGGCGATTGGAGGAAAGCCAGGCAGACAGAGTGTCGGTTGCACGAGACATCGAGCGAACAGCACTCCGAGCATCCATTACAGAACCATGCAAGTAAGATTGGAGGTCATCAGCGTATGAGTGGCTAGAAAGAGCACTAGAAGCGAGAACAGATTCAAGGTCAGCAGTAAAGAGGATATAGAGAAGAGGGCCGAGCACCGAACCCTGGGGAAGGCCAATAGGTACGGGAATCAAAGGGGAACGCAACGAGTGAAAGACAGTAGACGAAGAGCGACCAGATAGGTATGAAGAAAGCCATTGAAGAGGTAAGGAAGAGATACCAAAGGAAATAGAAAGGCGACGCAGGAGAAGACCATGGTCTATCTTGTCAAAGGCTGCACTTGCGTCATAAAGTGCAAGAAGAGTAAGTTGAGAGCGGTCAATAGCACTATAGACATCATTGAGAAGTCTAAGAAGGAGAGTCTCCATAGAGTGACCCTTGCGGAATCCCGACTGATGGCAGGGTAAGGGTAGAAGGTTATTAGAATCTAGGTAACTGAGTAACTGAGAAGCTACAAGTTTCTCGATTAGTTTAGAGATAAAACTGACGTTAGATATTGGCCTATAACTATAAGGGCTAGAGGGATCCAGTCCAATCTGTTTCAGGGTAGGCGTGATGATGGAACCTTCGATTACGTTGGCATGAATATGATATTTTTAAAATCTCTTTATCTTTAACTATTTAACGACGAGCGTGTACTAAAAGTGACTGGGAAACCAATGCTATTCATAGTTAAAGGCGGCTGTCTACTTCTTTTGGTCTGTCTGCCACCTTTCTAAAATGGCTTGCTTCTTTCTTTACACAAGCGCTCTATCTGTGTGGTCCAGTCCACGACCCACTAGGTTCTCAGGGCTTTGTCCTGGGACCCCTCTTCAGCATTTATATACACGGCTGACCTGAACTCGCTCCGTGTAGCCCATGCTGTGCTGAGTCATTCATATGCCGATGACGTACAGGCCTTTATGCATTGACGGGCATTAGATGCTCCTGCAGCTGTTCGGGTCACGATCTGGGCTACGGGTGCTCTGGTAGCCTGGATGTCGTGAAAGAGCTTACGACACGACTCAATCTATCTAGGACTCAATTCATCTGGTTGGGTACGCGGCAGCAGTTCACTAAGATCGATCTGGGCACTCCTTCTGCTGAGTTCCCACAATTCTCGACCACTATCCGTGACCTTGATGTCACGCTAGACCAGGAACTCACTTTCGCCCGGCAAACCCACAAACTCTGCCGTGGATGCTATTGTCATCAACGTCGTCTCCGCGTTGTCTCTTGTTCTCTTACACCAAGCACAGCTGCTACTCTTATATTAATAATAATAATAATAATAACAGTGACAATTTGTATGGCGCCGTAACACAGCCATGCCGTTACAAGGGCGCCTCATATATTATATATATACTCGAATTGCCAACTGCTGCACGCTTTACATTGGTCTCTCGGCGGGGTGGGTTAGACCCTGGAGCAGGTCCAGCGCGCCTTGTTGGGCATTCGAAGGTTTGACCATGATTCTGATTATATGTGCGATGTCTTACATTGGCTTCCTCTGCCGCAATGAATCATCTATAGGGTCTCTGCATTGTGTGACGTTGCCCAAGCATATTTGAGGGAGCTTTGCTGCTGCACTTTGGTTGTTTGAGGGCGCTGCTCCCTTTGCTTTTCGATGCAGAGTGAGCTTCTTGTACCCAATGCTCGAACTATTAGGCAGCATCTTGTTTTTCTGTCGCTGGCCCTGAAATTTGGAATGGGTACAAACATTTTGCGATATTTAACTTCATTCGTATTTTTTTTTTCAAAGAGGGGAACACTCAAGACACTCTTATTCCGTACTGGAATATGAGAACCCTTTTAATTGCGCTGACGACGAGTTTCTGAAGCAAACTTAAACTCAGCCGTGTACGCTAATAATAGTCATTACACATAATAGTGTAGTAAAATTACTTAGTAATTAGGGGAATGCAACAAAGTTAAAAATTAAATATTAGTAAGCTCACCACCCCTAACGAAAACTTGATTTCATAGTTAAGTGCTGGGTTTAAATGATCTGTAACATATAACACTTTAGCTCAGATTTTCTTTGGCGTGTTATTCCTTTTTCCACGCTTAACTATAAACACGTTGCCAAAAACGTCTTCCGCTGTACTGAGTCCTGCTGCACTTGTTAATCCATCATTATACTTAAATTTCCCAATAATGTTTCTGTTGTATTTGACATCCTTGTTCAAGCTCCCGTGAAACTTTACTTTCGGCTCTGATATATGTACAGCCAGGATCGTATTCGTTGCATCGATGACATATACTCCGTGACGAATTGCCATGGCAACCAAGTAATTGTCATAGGCCGGACGACCAATTACAACGTCTGCAAGTTGAGACCAGTTCATCGAACAACCTACAATGTAACAGATACTACTCTACTTCAATGCTGCTGTTATTTTGGGTCAATCCCGTCTACATTTCAGTTCCGCCTAGCTAACACGTATGAAATGAACTACTGCGGCTCCACGATGGCTCTCAATAGCCAACAAATGCAATGGTTGGCTAATCAATTGATCCGTATCAAAAATGTCCAGTCTCTGCAATAAGTTAACATGTCTGTTAGCATGTAGCCAAATGTTTAAGTTTCCGAATTTAATTGACTGGCGCCACCAAACTATGCTGTACCTAAAACACACACGATCGAACATTATATTACGTGATGCCGGAAAACATGTCGGAGTGGCCCCGGTTCTCTGAACCTTCGACATATAGCAGCTCTACCCATCTGATCGGAATTTGGGACTGCACTTACCATTGCTTCACAAAGTAGAAATTATTTTAATACATTCAGCTTCTATTTAAGCAAGAATTATTTCCATAAATCCAAGAACTATTTAAGCAAGAATTATTTTAATTAATCCAACTTCTATTTAAGCAAGAATTACAATAGGCGAATAATTTAGAACGCTAAAACGATAAATGAACAGATTTAGTTCCATCTCGCTGATCGTTCCATCTCGCTGATCGTTCCATCTCGTCCACTGTAAATTCAATTTTAGAAGTGAACGACATAAACAAGACTTAAGTTAAGACCTAAACAACCTTAGCAAGTCTTAACTTTAGACCTAAATGACAATAACAAGTTTTAAGTCTTTACCTTAGCGACTTTAACAAGCTGACACAACAAATAAAAACTGGACAATTTAGGTTTATCAATTAAATCCAGAAATGTGGCTAATGGCACAGATTGTGGATTTTGTACGGGGGCGGGGGCTTTTGTCCGGGGAGATTTTGTCCGGGGGATTATGTCCGGGGATAATGTCCTACACTCGATTTTGACGGGGCTATTTGGTGGTTGGCGATTTTGACGGGGTTATTTTGGTCATTGGCGATTTTGACGGAGTTATTTTGACCGGGCTATTTTTGACGGGGTACCACATTCCACAATGTCCTATGATCTCAAATGCTACATTTTAAATGCTATTTTTTTCAAACTGTGCAGTGTATAGTGTTTGCGTCAAGAGTAAAGCATCTTAATAATTAATGTTTTACGGGCCAAACTATCAGCAGCGGGTGTAACTCTGTTATGGGCACGATGACGCATAGAGTATCGCCTATCTCAACACGTCGTGATTGTGGTGGCCCTCTTCAAAAGCATATTTTCATTCTCAAAAACATTTTAAGGTTTATTTAAATGCACTCTCTTTACACAGAGGCTTGAATTATTATTCTGTACATTCTTTATGCAATATTGTCGTACATTTTGATGTTGTTAGAACTTAGATGTCTATTGGAATTCTAGCAGCCTGAAACGATGCAACTGAAGAAATTTGTGATGAAAATAGTTTCTGGTGAAAGTAGCAGCTGGATTGTTGAAACTAATACTTCTAATGCTAATTGTTATTTTGCCGTTGCTTGTAACAATATTGGACAAATTTTGGCTGACTAGTATAATAAAATTTTCCAGTGGAATAAAAAAAATATTTTATGATTATATCCTAGCCTGGAAGGGGATTATGTCCCAGCTTGGGGAATTTTGTTCCGGGAGATTTTTTCCAGGAGGAATTATGTCCGTTTCTCGTCAAAATGAGCCCCGTCAAAATTTGCCAAGGACTAAACAAGCTCCGTCAAAATCGCCTATGACAAAATAGGATCCAACAGCTCAAATGCTTAATGTTATCATTAATGTTATCATCAATGCTCCCATTACAACGAAACCGTTACTACTATTAAGTAATGTTAAAATGTTTTAACAAAGCTCAAAATTATGAATGTTATTGTCCGCATCTTTCACAGTTACCTAAATA
Source organism: Aporrectodea caliginosa (assembly GCA_020284085.1). NCBI lineage: Eukaryota > Metazoa > Annelida > Clitellata > Crassiclitellata > Lumbricidae > Aporrectodea > Aporrectodea caliginosa. The sequence goes on from JACEVL010000072.1 coordinate 394,397, forward strand.
CTAGGATACCTAAATTACCTAAGTTACCTAAATACTGAGCTATTGTGCGAAGTTATTGAATAATATTATTGCAGTTTCGCCATAAGTTGGAGTGCCAGTTTGCAGTTGACGGTTTAGCTGCACGTACATGTACTTTGCCTTCGAAGCTTCAGGATATCTGATGTCTATATTAAAACGCGCGATGACGATCTCGACACTATCTCGACACTATCTACCTGGATGAATCAAGTAATCCTAATACCAAGCGTTTCTCAAAACTCTTAGCTACCCACGAACTCATTCAACATGTTACGGTGCCAACACAAACCTACGGTCACACGCTAGACGTCATCATCACTCGTGACGACAATCTACTAGTGAGTAACATTGACATCGCTCCACCATCTACATCTGATCACTCCATCATCCACTTCAATATTGCGCATCAACTTCCGCCAATAATACGCCAGTCGGTTGAACGTCGCTCCTTCGTAAAATTTGACTCCGAAGCCTTCAAATCCGACCTCGAATCTACGGATATCTTCAAACAGACGTTACTGGTGGAAAACTTCAATTTGGATGCTGCCAGTCTCTTCGATCTCTACGATTCGACAATGCAAAACTTATTGGATAAGCATGCTCCAATGAGAAAGATAACCATACGAAAGGTTCCTAACTGCCCATGGTTTGATGGAGCATGTGCTGTCTCAAAAAAATTAACTCGTCGCCTCGAACGTCAGTATCGTAACTCACCATCTGAAGACAGGGAACATCATTGGCGAACTCAAGTCAAAGCACAGCGCAAATTGTTTCAACATAAACGCTCTACCTACTTTAAAGACATCATTGAAAGTGCTCAAGGAAATGGTAGAACACTCTGGAAAACCTTCAACACGCTACTCACACCGCCTCAAGACTCCTCCTCACATATCTCCCCAGATACACTTCTTGACTATTTTGGGGGAAAAATCGACATGATTCGTGAATCGACAGAAGACACGCCGATGCCGGATCTATCAACTCTACCACCTCCTGCCCATTCGATATGTAAATTTGATGAACTCACAACCGCCGAAGTTGAAACACTCATAAGTGATTCTCCAACAAAGCAGTGCGAATTGGATTCTGCACCCGTCTGGCTGCTTAAGTCTCTTCACACCGTCTTCGCTCCGATCCTTGCCCTCCTCATCAACCTTTCCTTAACCCAGGCGTCTCTACCAACTAAACACAAACGCGCCATCATTCGACCACGTATCAAGAAACAGGGACTTGATCCAACAGACCCGGCCAGCTATCGTCCCATATCGAACCTGTCTTTCATCTCGAAGCTGGTTGAACGAGTTATTCACAGACAATTATCAGATTACGTTGAATCTCATCATCTACTTCCACCGACTCAATCTGGCTTCCGTCGTCATCACTCTACTGAAACCGCAGTCATTAAAGTTTACAACGATATCGTCCTGGCTCTCGACTCTGGTTTCATTAATAAACGGGAAAAGGGTTAAAGCATTCAGAGAATCGTTTGATCTTTTGAAATCGGTGGTTACATTACGACCTGTGAGGCGGTTTCGAGTTTACAACCTATTTGAAGTCGGTTTGAACGTTGTAATCTTATTCTACACCGGGCCATCTTTAAAGCAGTGTTAGATGTTCGAATGTTCGATGTTCAATGGTCGGGGCTATTTTGGTAGTTCGCGAATTTGACGGGGCTATCTGGATGGCGAATTTGATGGGGCTATTTTGGTCGTTTTAATGATTTTGACGGGGCTATTTTGACGGGGCTGTTTTGTCGGGGCTATTTTTACGGGTCACCGTAGAATTAAAAAAATGCGGTTGGCAACTGGTGGCATAAAGATTATACTTACTTACCTACTTACTTCTTTTGAATCAGGACAGCAACGACGGCTAGATCATAAGTTTCTTCTTGATCTGTAGACGTCATTCATTCAAGGCAACTCAGAGAAATGTAACCCATATCTACAAACTATCCCCTGGATGTGAAGTCTGTTCCTGGAATGCTAGATCAGCTTCCAATAAATCAGCTAAGATTATATCATCTCGGAAAGATTAGACATTATTACAGTTGTGGAGACTTTCCATCCATGAATCGTCTTATAACCCAGGGATTATTGCTTCTACACCCCCAAATATAAATCCACGGAAAAAGCTCGACTACTCCCAGCCAATACTCTGAATCTGTCAGGACCTCTGTGTGGGACGCGCACATCCTGTTCATCGTTGTCTACCGTCTAGGATCCGAAAGCATCACTTCAGCTTTTTTGATGAATTCACTGAATTAATCCCTTTTACCTACAAATTCACATGTCAAATCCTCATCCTTGGGGATATCAATATACAGCTGGACCTACCAAATGACCGGAATGTAAAACGTTTTAATCGTCTACTCTCTGTCTGAGTGTAGGACATTATCCCCCGGACATTAACCCCCGGACATAATCCCCGGACAAAATCCCACCTCGATTTGGCGTAGGACATAATGTCCCCGGACATAATCCCCTCTGTGCAATTAGCCTATTTCTGCATGTCATTGATAAACCTTAATTGCCCCTGTTTTTGTTCGCTATGTCATTCAGGTGTAGGCCTAAACTTAAGACTTGTTAGTGTCATTCAGTTCGAAAGTTAAGACTTGTTAGTGTCAATCAGTTATAATGTGAAGACTTGTTAGTGTCAGATAGATTTAAAGTTAAGACGTGTTAATGTCGTTCAGTTGCTAACTGAAAGACATGTTAATGCAATTTAGCCAAGAATTTTTCATAAATCCATGCTGTATTTAGGCAAGTGTTATTTTTGTCAATTCCACTTCTACTTAAGTAAAATAACTTCTATTGAAACAAAGTATAATCAGTCCAGCTTCTAGTTACAGAAACAATGTACGGGGGAATATAAAATGTTATCCAGAGGTCGCTCAAAGCCCCCGAACATAGGCCTACCCTACTTAAATACTCAGGACTGAAGGCTCCAATGCTCGGGACTTACTCTTTTTATCACAACAAATTAATAAAAAGTCCGATTTGGAAGAACATTTTGCAACTTGTTTGACTGGACAATGTAGAAACCCGTATCAAGGTCATAAAAGGTCATTTCAAGGTCAGAATAAACTAAATCTGGCAAAAACGAGAAAAATTGGCCAGCTCTCGGCCAATAATTGTATAAATTGGCTAATTGTTTCTTGTGTTTTTCTCCCTGATATGGACCACCTGTGATAAGAAACCAGGTAACCAAATGTAAGACAATCCAAGGTTATTTTAAAATCAAAAAGGTCAATTTGAGAGAAAAATCAATAGAAATGTCCATAACGCAGCCAAATATTGCTTTATTTGAGTGATTCTCTTACCTAATTGCTGGCGCGGATAAGGACTACATTCGAGGAGATATAGTACTCCAGGCTAACAATCTCCAAGGTCATTTCAAGGTCAAAAATTTAAAATCAAGTGAAAATGGCTGTAGCTCAGCCAAATGCTGTTTCATTTTTGTGATTCTCAGTTATGGTAATTTTTCCTTGATTTTTACTTTTTGACCTTGAAACGACATTGGATTATGTTAGCGTTTTAGTACTATATCCTCTCGAATGTGGCCCCTATCAGTTCGAGCAAACAGGTAAAAAATCACCCAAATAGAGCAATATTTGGCTGAGTTATGGCCATTACCTCAAATTTTCTCTTTAATTCACCTTTTTGACCTTCAATAACCTTGGATTGTCTTGCATTTACTAGCCTTGCTTCTTACAGCAAGTAGTCCTTATTAAGACGAGAAAAACAAGAAAAAACTAGCCGATTTAAACAATTATTAGCCGAGATCTAGCAATTTTTTCTGATATTTGCTAGATTTAGTTTATTCTGACCTTGAAATGACCTTGAATGACTCTGATCTGGGTGTCTATATTTCTTACAGACGTATTTCCTGTCATGACAAACAAGTTGCAAAAAGTTCATCCAGATCGGACTCTTCGTTATTTTTTGGTGATAAAAAAATTCACAATGAACCCAAGTTCCAAGACTCGAGCATGGGCGCATTCAGTCCTGGGTATTTAAGAAGGGCATGTTCGGGGGCTTTGAGCGACCTCAGGGTAACATTTTAAAATTCTGAAAAAAATATTTATAGTCAACTAATGAATGGAATAATGGGAAAAACTTGAGTATGGGTGTTTTCTGCTATGTGTCATTTTTCTGGACACCCCTAAAGGGGGATAATGTCCGTTCCCTTCTCTGCCTACGATCCAAAGCAACTGGTGACTTGTTCTAGTCATCGACTCAGTCATACTCTTGACATCATTATCACTTGCAATTCCAACTCATTGGTCAGCGATATCGTCATCTACCCTCCTACCTACTCTGACCACTCACTTATTGCCTTCAATATCCGCCATTACAGTTCACCCATAATACGACAAGCAACATTCCGTCGCCCGTACAAAGATTTCGACTGTGTTACATACGAATGTGACCTAAGGAAATCAGACATCTTTATGCTAACTTCTGCGACAACTGGTACAAATATCGAGGCTAATCAACTTTTTCTCTTTACGACACAACTATGGAGCAGCTTCTGGCCTTGCACGCTCCTCTTCGGAAAATAACAATGCGACGAGAACTAAACTGCCCATGGTATGACGGTGATTGTTCTGCGTCTAAGAAATTTACTCGCAAACTCGAGAGGATTCACGTAAAGTCACCCTCTGACGCTGCAAAAGAAGAACGATGGCGCTCCCAGATTCGAACTCAGCGTCATTTGTTCTAGCTCAAACGCTGTAGCAGTTTAGCTACTATCGCCGTAGCTTTGACGAAGCTCCTGGCTTAAACCCTATAGAAAAATCTGCACTCTCTACCCTCTCCTCCGAATAACTCCTCATCTTCCTGCATTACGGTACGTCAGATGAACACTTGTCTAAGACTTCTTTGTTGGCAAAATAACAGAGATACGTGAATCATCAATGATGCTTCTCCACCAAATTTCTCAGATCTTCCTCCACCGTCGCATTTGATTAAATTGCAACTATTGGTGTGCTAAAGATGCTTACTGACTCTTCTACAAAAAATGTGAACTTGATTCTGTACCTGTCTGGCTTCTAAAAAAACTATCTTCTGCCTTTGCGCCTATATTAGCTCTTCTCCTTAATGTCTCTTTATCTCAGTCCAATCTCCCTGATAAACATAAACGAGCCATCATGATGATGATGATGAATACGACAATTTCTACAGCGCCGTAACACGGCACATGCCGTTACAAGGGCGCTTTGACACGATAAAAAACTCAGTCAGGATACGCCAACTTGAAATAATGTGTCTTGAGTCTGGACTTAAATGACTCCAAGGATGTTGCTGAACGGATTGAAGGTGGAAGATTGTTCCAACACCTAGGTCCAGCAACAGAGAATGCGCGGTCTCCCAAGCAGGTTTTAGGTTTTCGTACCTTCAGATCGCCGCGCGCCTCAGATCGCAAAGAGGGTCCCGACCTAGATGACGACACGCCGATGCAGTATGCTCTTAGGTACTCCGGTGCCATACCATGGAGGGACTTGTACACCAGTAGGGCGAGTTTATGATCTATACGATACTGCACCGGGAGCCAGTGCAGCACGTCACGAAGCAGAGGCGTGACGTGATCATACTTTCTTCGGTTGCACACTAGTCTCGCTGCTGAATTCAAGACGGATTGCAGTCTGTCGAGCAGATGTTTGGGCGCGCCAGCCAGTAGGCTGTTGCAACGATCTACCTGAGTGACCACGAAGCAGACAACCGCCGTTTTTGCTGCTTCGAAAGGCAGTGAACGTATGCAGCTCCTAATTAGCCTCAACTGTCTTTTTTACTGATAAATCCTTAGATGTATTGCAGCAAAAAGTAAATAAGGAACTTGAAGTAATATCAAACTGGTTTAAAGCCAATAAACTTTCACTCAATCTGGACAAGACATTGTATTGTATTGTATTGTATTGTATTTGAACACTTGTTATAGCGCCCCTACCAGATTTCCCATTCAGAGGCGCTCCCGACTACTGCGCGAACGCTGAATCGGAGTTTCACGCCGAAGCGCATGAGCAATTGCGAGTGAAGGACTTGCCCAGGGTCCCTACGCGGCGACTTTGAGGTGGATTCGAACCCGCAACCCTCCAGCTGCAAGGCACCGAACATACCCCTAAACCACCGCGCCCCAGTTGTATTGTGATGTGTTGTATTGTGTGCTGTATTGTACTCCACGTTTATAATGCGACCGAGCCACCCGCAGTAAAGATCCGAGAAATTAATCTCTGATCAACCGACCCGACCGGGAAGCGAACCCGGGGCGCCGGCGTGACGAGCAGGTTACCAACCCACTCGGCCACTCAGGATCCTGACATGTTATATACTGTTCCGTGGTCACCGTAAACCAGCTCCCCAACAAGCAATGGAAATTATGATAGATAACAGGGAAATAGTGCAAACTGAATGCACCAAATTTCTTGGTGTTTATGTAGATCGTCATCTGCAATGGAATGAGCATATCACACATGTATCAAAGAAATTAGCAAAAAATATAAGTGTTCTGTCACGAATTAAGCATTATCTGACTAAACCTGTTCTCCGACAGTTATACTACACGCTGTTTTTCCTTACTTATCATACTGTAATATCTGCTGGGGCTCAAACTACTCCTCTAGATTAAAACGCCTTGAGACTCTCCATAAACGTGCCATACGTGTGACTTGTTTACTGGGATGGTCTGATAGTACAAAATTAATATTTAAAGAGCACAATATTCTAAAAATGAATGATATTACAAAATATCAAATTGGACTGTTCATGTACTCTTATCATTATGGGCTTCTTCCATCAATGTTTGATAAATATTTCCTTAAGGGTGTAGCTATCCATGGACATGATACTAGAGCATCCTGTAAATATCGAACCCCAGGGGCACGAACCAGGACTAAGCAGTTCTCAATTAAATGCTCAGGTCCACCACTTTGGGATTCTCTTCCTCAAAATTTAATAAATATATTACACATGGCTCAATTTAAAGCTCAACTGAAACATTATCTCTTGAACACATAAAAAGAATATGACTCGATAGATTGTACCTTAGTTAAGATTGTTTATAATGTACAATGGTGAACATTATAATCTGTTTTGCTTTGATTTTGTTTGTTTTAAATCTAGTATTGCAATGTTTTGTTATTTAGTTGTTTGGCTATGATTTACCCCTAACATTGTTATTTAAGTTGAATTTTCTATATGATCATAAAAATCGTCTTGCCATCAGTAAATGTAATATGGAAAAGGGGCAGCCTTGCAATAGCGGATTATTTTATCCTTTAGGGCTGTCCTGTTGACAGCATCAGCAGATTAACATTTTTTAAAATGACTGATTGTTAATTAATTGTGCTGTTGTTGATTCAATAAAACGGCTGATGAACTGGCGGAAGCATCTGCCCACCAACTGATTTACGTGGCCCGTCATCAACAGGTCTGACTCAAGCAGGACTCCCAGGTCACGGACCGCACCAGATGGCGGCAACTGCACCCCGCAGACCCCCAGAGGGACACTGCTCAGCTGACCACGTCGCCTGACCTTGTATGAAAAAGCCTTGCCTTGACCAATCAGACCCTGCAAACTTTCGTCCAATCTCAAATCTATCATTCATTTATAAGCTTATTGAACGTGTTGTCCATCTGTAGCTCTCAAACTTTATTGAAACACGCAACCTACTCATTTTTTTGTCGGTCGGCTATTGTAAGGAAAGAAAAATTTAGGGTAGTATCTTTCCCAGCCAGCACACAGACATTGGCTCAATGTTGGCCCGATGTCAGGATCACCGTCGGCGAACGGTTGTATGGCCGACATCGGCAAAAGGTTTTTATGTAATCCTGTCCAATGTTCGCCCAATAGCGTTAGCCCAACGTAGCTAAACACACCAATACTCAACCGACGGCCAACTTCGATCCGACAATTTACCGACTTTTATACGACATTGGGTCAATGTTGGCCCGACGTCAGAGTCACCGAATCGGTAAATCCGATATCGGCCCAATGTTGTTTTAAATGCGGTCCAATGTTTGCCCAATAACATTGGCCCAATGTAGATTTACGCCCCCACACCCCATTTACAACCTATCGCCAACGTCGAACTGCTCATCTGCCAACTTTCTTCCACGTTCTCTCTCCCGGGCAGGTTCGAGCGTCCAATTGGCAAGCCACTCCTCTCGATGCTGGGCTTCCTCCTCATAATCTGTCTGAGTGGGTAGGGTTCAGGAAGAATTAGGCATATGGAACCATATGGTTTATACAAGAATTCATGTAACTATGCTGCTCAACACATGAATGACGAGAGTGTACCAAGTGACTGGGAAACCAATGTAGTTCGTCGTTAAAGTGTTCATGAATTTGTCAAATTTTAATCAAAGCACAGCAAGTTACAGCAGCAAGTTACTGCAGTAACATGGTTTCCTTGTTGGCACACAACAACATCACCACTGTTGTGCAAGAGACCAAAATTCCGAGACCATCATTGAGTCCACTTCGATCCAAGAGTCCTGAACTCAAGAATGCAGTTGTCCAATTTTAGTTTCAAGCACCGCGGACCAAGACCGCATTGTCGTCATATGCTCACCTTAAAACTGCCAATTAACTAAACAGGTTGTTGTAAAAATTGCTGACATAACGATAGAAGCATGACATTTGGTACATGGTAACAACATACCCTGATGACAACTTTGAGCTATATGGCCAATTGGCCATCGTAGATTTGCCCTCTGGCCTCGAGAGGGCATAATATTATAATTTTTTGCGTGCAAACAACAATAGCGCCGGTGTTCCGTGACAGAGTCTCCTCCTTAAAAGTCTCCCTCTGAGACTATTTCGAAACAGGTTCTCCCCCGGCTCTGTTTCAGAATAAAATCTCACCGTGGAGACTATATTCTGAAACAAGGTCTCCGGATAGGAGAGTATAATTCATCCCCCGTTGAAATAACTCTCCCCGAAAGACGAATCGGTGGTTACATTACGACCTGTGAGGCGGTTTCGAGTTTACAACCTATTTGAAGTCGGTTTGAACGTTGTAATCTTATTCTACACCGGGCCGTCTTTAAAGCATTGTTAGATGTTCGAATGTTCGATGTTCAATGGTCAGGGCTATTTTGGTCGTTGGCGAATTTGACGGGGCTATCTGGATGTTGGCGATTTTGACGGGGCTATTTTGACGGGATTGTTTTGTCTGGGCTATTTTTACGGGCACCGTAGAATGAAAAAAAATGCGGTTGGCAACTGATGGCATAAAGATTATACTTACTTACTTACCTACTTACTTCTTTTGAATCGTGACAGCAACGACGGCTAGATCATAAGTTTCTTCTTCATCTGTAGACGTCATTCATTCAAGGCAACTCAGAGAAATTTAACCCATATCTACAAACTATCCCCTGGATGTGAAGTCTGTTCCTGGAATGCTAGATCAGCTTCCAATAAATCAGCTAAGATTATATCATCTCGGAAAGATTAGACATCATTACAGTTGTGGAGACTTTCCATGAATCATCTTATAACCCAAGGATTATTGCTTCTACACCCCCAAATATAAATCCACGGAAAAAGCTCGACCACTCCCAGCCAATACTCTGAATCTTTCAGGACCTCTGTGTGGGACGCGCACATCCTGTTCATCGTTGACTACCGTCTAGGATACGAAAGCATCACTTCAGCTTTTTGATGAATTCACTGAGATCTGTCCCTTTTATCTCCAAATTTACATACAAATTCTCATCCTTGGAGATATCAATATACATCTGGACCTACCAAATGACCGGAATGTAAAACGTTTTAATCGTCTACTCTCTGCCTGTGTGGTAGGACATAATCCCCCCGGACAAAATGTCTCTCAGAAGATTTGGCGTAGGACATAATCCCCCGGCCATAATCGCCCTCTGTGCAATTAGCCTATTTCTGCATGTCATTGATAAACCTTAATTGCCCTGTTTTTGTTCGCTATGTCATTCAGGTGTAGGCCTAAACTTAAGACTTGTTGAAGTGTCAATGATAGTTATAATGTGAAGACTTGTTAGTGTCAGATAGATTTAAAGTTAAGACGTGTTAATGTCGTTCAGTTGTTAACTGAAAGACTTGTTAATGCATTTAACCAAGAATTTTCATAAATCCATGCTGTATTTAGGCAAGTATTATTTTTGTCAATCCCACTTCTATTTAAGTAAAATAACTTCTATTGAAACAAAGACTTAGTATAATCAGTCCAGCTTCTAGTTACAGAAACAATGTACGGTGGGGGGATTATGTCCAGAGGTTATGGTGTCCAGAAAAATGATACATCGTAGAACACCCATACTCAGTTTTTCCCATTATTCTGTTCATTAGTTGTCTATAAATGTTTTTCAAGGACTTTAAAATACTATAAGCTAAAGCCCCCGAACATACCCCACTTAAATATTCAGGACTGAAGGCTCCAATGCTCGGGTCTTGGAACTTGGGTTCATTGTGAATTTACTCTTTTTATTACAACAAATTAATAGAAAGTCCGATTTGGATGAACATTTTGCAACTGGTTTGACTGGACAAGAGCTACATTTGTGAAAATGAAGAAACCCATATCAAGGTCATTTCAAGGTCAGAATAAACTAAATCTGGCAATAACGAGAAAAATTGGCCAGCTCTCGGCCAATAATTGTATAAATTGGCTAATTGTTTCTTGTGTTTTTCTCCCTGATATGGACCACCTGTGGTAGGAAACAAGGTAACCAAATGTAAGACAATCCAAGGTTATTTTAAAGTCAAAAAGGTCAATTTGAGAGAAAAATCAAAAGAAATGTCCATAACGCAGACAAATATTGCTTTATTTGAGTGATTCTCTTACCTAATTGCTAGGGCGGATAAGTACTACATTCGAGGAGATATAGTACTAAAAGGCTAACATAATCCAAAGTTATGTCAAGGTCAAAAGGTTAAAAGCAGGGAAATTGGCTGTAGCTCAGCCAAATGTTGTTTCATTTTTGTGATTCTGAGTTATGGTAATTTTCCTTGAATTTTACTTTTTGACCTTGAAACGACCTTGGATTATGTTAGCCTTTTAGTACTATGTCCTCTCGAATGTGGCCCCTATCAGTTCGAGCAAACAGGTAAAAAATCACACAAATAGAGCAATATCTGGCTGAGTTATGGCCATTACCTCAAATTTTCTCTTTAATTCACCTTTTTGACCTTCAATAACCTTGGATTATCTTGCATTTACTAGCCTTGCTTCTTACAGCAAGTAGTCCTTATCAAGACGAGAAAATTAAGAAAAAACTAGCCGATTTTAACAATTATTAGCCGAGATCTGGCCATTTTTTCTGATATTTGGTAGATTTCGTTTATTCTGACCTTAAAATGACCTTGAACCACTCTGATCTGGGTGTCTATATTTTTACAGACGTAGCTCCTGTCATGACAAACAAGTTGCAAAAAGTTCATCCAGATCGGACTCTTCGTTATTTTTGTGTGATAAAAAAAGGAAATTCACAATGAACCCAAGTTCCAAGACTCGAGCATGGGCGCCTTCAGTCCTGGGTAATTAAGTACTAAGTGGGGCATTTTCGGGGGCTTTGAGCGACCTCAGGATAACATTTTAGAATTCTGAAAAAATATTTATAGTCAACTAATGAATGGAATAATGGGAAAAACTTGAGTATGGGTGTTTTCTGCGATGTGTCATTTTTCTGGACACCACTAAAGGGGGATAATGTCCTTTCCTCTCTCTGCCTACGATCCAAAGCAACTGGTGACTTGTTCTAGTCATCGACTCAGTCATACTCTTGACATCATTCTTCTTCTTTAAGTTCTCTGCCCTTCGGCCACTCCCCTCCGTGCTGTGCCCCTCCCCAACTCGCTGCGCTGCATCCGTCGGCCATCCACCCCAGCATCACCCGCCCCGGCCCCCTCCCCTCCCCTCTCACTCCTCCATGACACCCCAGAAGGGAGTCCCCCAACACGTGCCCCACCCAGCTCCTCCGTCCCTCCCCCACGGCTGCCACCAGCGATCGCTTCCCATCAACCACCTGTAGCACCTCGTCATTGCAAGTGTTTCTTGGGAAATTAGAGAGAGGTGGTTTCCCGTTGCCTTCCTCTCAGTGTTTTTAGCGAGACACCATCTCCGAGCGTCGATGTCCTTCATCGTCCGTCCTTCCGACTCCTTGTCTCTGGGCTCGCATATACCGGCGAGGGCTCGGTCGTCCACCACGCACTTTGTTTCCAACAGGGGTACCACGTGAAGGTGGCGTGGTGGACATTTGGGTGGCAGAGGCTTTTAGAGACGCTTACCACCCTATTTTCAACCCCCATCATTATCACTCGCAATTCCAACTCATTGGTCAGCGATATCGTCATCTACCCTCCTACCTACTCTGACCACTCACTTATTGCCTTCAATATCCGCCATTACAGTTCACCCATAATACGACAAGCAACATTCCGTCGCCCGTACAAAGATTTCGACTGTGTTACATACGAATCTGACCTAAGAAAATCAGACATCTTTCTGCTAACTTCTGCGACAACTAGTACAAATATCGAGGCTAATCAACTTTTTCTCTTTACGACACAATTATGGAGCAGCTCCTGGCCTCGCACGCTCCTCTTCGGAAAATAACAATGGGAAGAGAACTAAACTGCCCATGGTATGACGGTGATTGTTCTGCTTCTAAGAAATTTACTCGCAAACTCGAGAAGATTCACTTAAAGTCACCGTCTGACGCTGAAAGAAAGAAGAACGATGGCGCTCCCAGATTCGAACTCAGCGTCATTTATTCTAGCTCAAACGCTGTAGCAGTGTAGCTACTATCGCCGTAGCTTTGACGAAGCTCCTGGCGATGGTAAACCCTATGGAAAAATCTGCACTCTCTACCCTCTACTCCGAATAACTCCTCCACTTCCTGCATTACGGTACGTCAGATGAACACTTGTCTTCGACTTCTTTGTTGGAAAAATAACTGAGATACGTGAATCAACCAATGATGCTTCTCCACCAAATTTCTCATATCTACCTCCACCGTCGCATGCCTTTGTTGCATTTGATTAAATTGCAACTATTGGTGTGCTAAAGATGCTTACTGACTCTTCTACACAAAATTTGAACTTGATTCTGTACCTGTCTGGCTTCTAAAAAAACTATCTTCTGCCTTTGCATCTGTATTAGCTCTTCTCGTTAATGTCTCTCTATCTCAGTCCAATCTCCCTGATAAACATAAACGAGCCATCATCTGACCTCGAATGAAATAGCCTGACCTTGACCAATCAGACCCTGCAAACTTTCGTCCAATCTCAAATCTATCATTACTTTATAAGCTTATTGAACGTGTTGTCCATCTGTAGCTCTCAAACTTTATTGAAACACGCAACCTACTCATTTTATTGTCGGTCGGCTTATGTAAGGAAAGAAAAATTTAGGGTAGTATCGTGGCAATGAACCTTAAATTAAAGATATGATAGTCCTGAAGCAGAAAAATGTTGTTGCCAATTTTTCTTTCATGGTTTACCCCCTAGCGGACGTTTTTAGCATGACGTCATATGCTCACCTTAAAACTGCCAATTAACTAAACAGGTTGTTGTAAAAATTGCTGACATCACGATTGAAGCATGAAATTTGGTACATGGTAACAACATACCCTGAGGACAACTTTGAGCTATATGGCCAATTGGCCATCGTAGATTTGCCCTCTGGCCTCGAGAGGGCATAATAATTATAAATTTGTGTGTGCAAACAACAATAACGCCGGTGTTCCGTGACAGAGTCTCCCCCTTAAAAGTCTCCCTCTCAGACTATTTCGAAACAGGTCTCCCCCGGCTCTGTTTCAGAATAAAATCGCCCCGTGGAGACTATATTCTGAAACAAGGTCTCCGGATAGGAGAGTATAAATTATTTCATCCCCCGTTGAAATGAACTCTCCCCGGGAAGACTTAATTTCAACGCAATTATTCATGATCAAAATGGAATGTTCGTAGCACTCAATTCATGGGACAAAAATCCGCATTCAATTAAATGAAAACATAATCAATGAAAGATTGTTAACAAAACCAGACTAGAACTGTAAGTTTTTTTAAACAAAATAATGTGTACTGTTCAACAATCCCACATCACAATGTACCGTTAGAGAGTCGGTCCAGAGCTGAAGCGAATGAAAAACTATGGGTTGAAATATATAGAAGGATAAAAACGTTATTAGTGTTTAACCGTTTTCAGGCTTAGCCACATGTCGCGAACCAGAGGAAATGGTAAAAAGTTAATAACTTCTACAAATATGGGCATATTCTGAAAATTAATATATCATTTTATTCAGTCTTAAGAGCTCTTTCCAAAGGTACGTTGAATTGCAGTTGACTAGTTTTAAATTAGAATATGTTACAAGAAAACCTGCAGCTTTCTCGAAAAACGCTATTTTTCGTAACTTTGTCCTCTGGTGGGGGCGGAAGACATTATCATTTTTAGAAAATTTAGAAAATTTTAACCTGATCTATCTATCTATCTATGTATGGAATTTGTATAGCGCCCCTTCAAGATAACTACTCAGAGGCGCTCCCGACCCATGCCCGGTCAAAGAGGAAGGTTGCCATTAGGCAACTTTTCGTTGCCGATAGTTTTAGAATTTCGAATTTTCGTTTTTTCACTCCACCCTAATGTATATGAATAATATCATACTAGCTAGTATAATCCGTTGAATCCGTTTAAGTCATCTAAGCCCATGCATAAATAACTTGTGCAACGAATAACACTGGACAACAAATTTTAACCTTTTTTTTGCCTCCAAAATGTTTTCAGCTGTTTTATATAGAATTTGGCACGCTGAATCCAGTGGTGTTCTCAGAATTTTTGTGTCAGGTAAGGTTTTTGAGAAAAATGGTTCGCAAGATTTTAAAAGAAATGCAGAAATTTACTTAATGCATACATTTACAATATACTTCTCATTTATTTTTTGGACATTTTAAAACTGAACAACCGCTGATTTGCGTTTGTATTCAATGTCAGAAGCCTCTCTGATCAATGTCAAACAGTAATTAGACAGCATACTAGTGTACCACACACCCTGAAGTCGTTTTTCCATTGTGGAAATGTCCTGATGAAATCGTTCGCCATGTTAATCGCTGACATCACGAAGATTTGCTGGGAAAAATCCAGACGGGAATGAAATAAACGTATCAATCAATCAATCAATCAATCAATCGTTTATTTGTAGCCAAACAACAATAAGCAATCATATTACAAATCAGATTGCACTTTTAAGTATGGATTGTCGAATGCCACAAGGGAAGGCCCTGAAGGGATCAAAGATCCCGCTAAGTAGGGACACCTCTACATAATTTCAACAGAATATGTGGCGACCGAAAGATGCTTTACTTAGTACAACAGTTGTTGACTTGATTAACATAAAAAATCTTAACTAACCTTAACTAATTAAAACTAAACATCAAAACTAAATAGGAATGAGTGGGAAGTGCAGTTAGACACATGGAAATAAAAGATTAATATATCAAAACATTAATAATTACCTTCAACTAAATAAGTGCGAAGCTTATTCTTAAACAGTGTAAGTGAGGGAGATTTTCTGATTTCTTGAGGAATTTTATTCCAGGTAGTGGCACCAATAGATTTTATTGAGAACTGACGAGTGTTAGAGCGGGCAAAGACACTTCTATAATTTACGGAGTTTCTTGTTAAGTGGGAGTGAACCTCTGAGGCAAGATTAAAGAATCCCTTGTATACTGGAGGTAGTAGGCCTCGGTCGTACTTGTACATAAATTCACCAATTTGGAACAGCCTGAGCTGCTCTAATTTTAATACTTTAAAATTAAAAAATAGAGGGTTGGTATGAGATCCATAAGTAGTACCAGCCACTATACGAATCACCCGTTTTTGCAAAGTTATCAGTCTTTGTAACCTTGTAGTGTAGGTTGAGGCCCATACTAGATTACAATAAGCTAAATAAGGATATATTAGAGAGTAATACAATTTTAAACGAATGGATGGAGGCAAGATATGTGCAGTACGGGCAATGATTCCGGTGTTTTTAGCAATTTTGGAGGAGATACTTTTTATGTGATCTTTCCATGTCATGTGCTGATCCACATAAACTCCCAGAAATTTTGTGGACTCAACTCGGGAGAGAGGAGTCCCATTAATACTTAGTATAGGATACTGCGAGGGACAAATTTTCCTATGAGACTTAAACAAAATAAAATTCGTCTTATTTAAATTAAGAGTAAGTTTGTTGGCACAAAACCAATCAGCTGCAAGCGATAGTTCAGCATTTACAATTTGGAATAAGGTATCCAGAGAACTATGGGAGTAGAATACGTTCGTGTCATCTGCAAATAATATAAAGTATAAGCGGGATGAGACATTAGGGAGGTCATTTATGTATATGAGGAATAACAGGGGGCCTAAGTTAGATCCTTGAGGAACCCCAAATTTAATAGCTCTTAGATCAGAGAAAAGACCATTACAGTAGACACATTGCAAGCGATCTTCTAGGTAACTATTGAACCAGTGGAGTTGGGTACCACGTATACCATATCTTTCTAATTTGCGCAATAGAATACCATGATCGACCGTATCGAAAGCCTTAGCAAGGTCAAAAAAATTCCTAAGGAGTATTCGTTTCTTTCGATTGCAGCCGATATTCTATCCTGCATGCTCAATAGAGACATAGAGGGGGAGTGTCCAGCTTGGAAGCCATGTTGAGATGGGAAAATTACATTGTTTTTAGTGATAAATTTATACAGACGCTCGTACATAATTTTTTCAAAGAATTTAGAAAAGTAAGGGAGGACAGAGATAGGTCTATAATTTGTAAAGTCATCCCTCGCACCCTGTTTGAATATTGGCACAATTTTAGCGGTTTTTAAAGCTTGAGGAAAAGTACCATGGGTGAAAGAGCAGTTTATAATATCTGCTAGTGGTTGAGCCACACTGGCTAAATGCCTACTAGCTATGCAAGGGTCGATATCATCTACCCCTTTGCTATGGGAAAGACGAATTGAATGGCCCAAATTTAAAATCTCCTCAGGGGAGGTTAAATTAAGCCCAAAAGATTGCGGAAGCGGAGGCTTCATAAAAGTGGTAAAGGAGTTTGAAGAATCTGGTATTTTATCAGCGAGAGATTTAGCAATATTAGCAAAGTAATCATTGAATTTGTTAGCCATAACTTCAGGATTATCAGTTCTGATTCCGACAGTAAACAACCCCTCAATAGTGGATCTCTGACTCCCCATTTTTACTAAGGATTTAATTAGTCTCCAAGTCTGTTTTAAATCGCTACTGTATTTGCAGAATTCAACAGCATAATAATTGCGCTCGGCTTTTATTCCAATGTTTTTTAATTTATTTCGATATACTGTGAATTTATTTTTATTGCTCAGTGTTGGATTTTTTACGTATTTTAAATAGAGTTGCTCCTTTTTTCTACTAGATTTTAATAGTCCTTTGGTCATCCAGGGCTGGTTAAAAGAAGACCCATTCTTACTTTTAGTGCAGATCTTAGGGAAGGCCTTCTCATAAGTATTTTTATATTGGGTTAAGAATAGATCGTATGCTTTATTAGTTTCTCCATTTAAACATGCATCACTAACTGAAGACCAATTTAAGCGAGAAAGAGATTCCCCAAAATTGTCAATCCTCTCTTCAGTTATTAACCTAGAGACATAAGGCGTTGTGGGTCTAAGTTTCGAGGACATAAAATTAAACCTAACCAGTATTGGTAAGTGATCAGATATATCCGATGTCACAATTGTAGAGTCAATTATATTCGACCAAGTATTAGTGAATAAATTATCAATTAAGGTAGATGAGTGAGGCGTAACTCTAGTGGGTCTGGTAATGGCGGGTAGGAAATGGTGGGACATTAAACAATTATAAAAAATATTTGAGGCTTTATGCTCGTCAATTTTTAAGAGGTCTATATTAAAATCGCCTACTAGCACTACTTCTTTATTCCTTCGGGAGACTGCAGAGAGGAGGCTTTCTATCTCGGTATTAAATAAGTCCAGGTTCTGGCCGGGTGGCCTATAAATAACTCCCATTAAGAATGAACCCATTTTGTGCAAAATACGAACAAATAGTCCCTCGTAGGAAGTATGGGCAAAATTATATTTAGATAACATCCATCAGATAACATGCGTGAACTATCTTTTCAACCAACTGAATATAATTTGGTGATTTGTTATTGCCGAGAAAGTTAACGTCCTTCAAAGACTGCCACCCATTTAACTCAATATTGTTCAGGAGTTCGTCAAAGCGACTGTCATTCATCAGTTCTCTTATCTGTGGACCAGCAAATATGCCTTCTCGTTATCTTAGCTTCACCTATGCGAGGAAGCTTGTCGCTTAAGATGTTTGAACCCCTTCCCTTCTTTGTTCAAGGCCTTGACAAAGTTCTTCACTAGTCCAATCTTGATGTGAGGAGGTGGCAAGGAAATCTTACTGGGTTCAACAAGTGGTTCGTGATGAACTTTCCTTTGGCATGGTAACAAATGTTTGCGACGTGGCCAGTGGGTAGCTGGAATCTATTATACGACTGTCTCACTCACAAATGAAAGAATAATACTTCGTATACTCTAGCTGCATCCAACAAGGAGCTGAAGAAGTGGTAAAAGTTTCAAATCACCATATTGATAACAGTAATGCCTACTTACTGGATAGATGACAGTAACAGCTTTAGTTCCTTGTGCCAGCAGATTCCATCCCTGAATCCGAGAGCCCAGCAATTCCCATTGACCCCTTCAACGAATTTCAGTCCCTGACTAGGTCATTAAATTTTAGCTCACGTTGAGTTATCAAATGAGGCTCACGGCACTGCAGTGGTTGGAAATCAGGATCACAACAGTCTTCTGTTTCCTTTGTCACAGTTTCACCAACGTCTCCGATGGTCAAAACAGCCCGTGGATTGGGTAGGCCTACAGAAAGGCTATCATCACGTGGTAGTGGTCTTAGTGCCGATGGAAGATTAGGATATTCAATTGGCCTCTTGCTTTTGGAGGAATGGCCCAAAACATTTGTCAAAAAGAAATAACAGTTTGAAACATGATTTTTAGCTCCCTTCATGTCATAGGAATAGCAAACGGCATAGACGGCCGAGAACCAGTAATCCATGCTCTGAGATTGACTGCGCAAGATGTGCAACAAATTTGAGGTATCCAACCTTTATCCTGGTCGCCAACCTTATATTCAAAGTACAATTCATATGCTTTCTTAACAAAGGAGTTATCGCCTACTTTTGAGATTTTTAAGTGAACTCGTTGTAGCACAACGGCTGTTGGCGCATACATATATAGGCCTACGTTACATTTCAAACTCAACTTGCTACTCTAGCGTTTGAGAAATAGAAAACAATTGCCATAATGGTGAACCCATATATTTATTCTTAAGTATGCTCCATGCTATTTATGCCCGTTGATTATCAACATACGTATAAACTACATCAACGCGTCTGTGTATATAACCTCCTTTTATAGCCTGTCCTGCCAACATCTTTCATGACTAAGCATGCTGGGCATGCCCAGGCATGCCTAAGTCTTACATTTACATTGCAACCTGCACTGAGTGCATGTCCAGGCATGCCTGGAATACATAAAACACTGCACCTTGTGGGCAGCATATAAGAAGACTGAAAATGTGAAAAAAAAATCCAAAATGGGCTATATAAAAAAACTATACGTGATAGGAAATTTTCAAGGTCATTTTTGTGATCAGCAGCCACAAATAGATAAGGTACACCCAACAGTTTTCAGGAGGCAAAACTCTGTTGTCCAGTGTAATCTATGGTGGTCTGCACCTTATAGTTAATTTGTTGTAGCTCGTGTTACCACCGTCAGCCAATTGCATTCTTAGTCGAATAATTCCGTGGGTCACCAAAAATGCTTCAATAGTCTTATCTCGACTTCATGGACTATAAGGGGCCGTCCATAAATGACGTCACGCACCTAGGGGAGGGGGGTCGGAAATTTGTGACGATGTGTGACATGGGGTGAGGTCTGAGAAATGTGACGTCACATTAGGTCTGTGTTATTAAATTTTACAATAAACAACAATATCATGTTAGCAATAACAGCACTAATTTTGAGTATTAAATTTTCTTTCAATATTTTAATATATATGGGCACCATTTATTAATAATTTTCTAACTATTTAAACATTTGGTCACCGTCAGATTTTAAATCATTCATGCTCTCCCTATTTGTTCCATGATGGAGCATTTTGCTTCGCCATGGGAGAATGGAGAAGCATAAATTCTATAAATTTTTGGATAATTTGTTTATGTTAGGCATAAACATTTAAATTCTAATGATTCTACCAGTGCTATTCATTCTGTGGAATTAATATGTTATCGTGGTAATTCTACTCTTCCATTTTTGCTTAATTGTTCTACTACAAAATATTCTGAACGCAGAAGCGCTTCATGTTTGAAGCGTTGCAGAGGCGTGGGCGTATGAAACGTTGCAAAATGAAGCGCTGCAAAATGAAGACACGGGGTTTCAAACGATGCAGAAGCGCTTCATGAATGAAGCGCTGCAAAATGAAGCGCTGCAAAATGAAGCGCCGCAAAATGAAAGGGACGGATCAAACCATACAGGAACGCCTCAGAAACCGCCACAGAGCAAGCGCCGCAAAACAAAGCAAAAACCCAAAACAAATGCAGCAAGGACCACCCAAGCAAAACCACACAAACCTAGCCACACCACCGCTGGTCCTCAGCCGCTTACAGGAAGCGAACCGGCTTTCTAACAACACGTTGAGGCCGGTTGGACGCTAAAGCCACCGGATCCTCTTGCTCCTCATTACGTGGACGACTCACCGTCTCTCCCCATTCTCCTTTGATCCGTCCATAGCAGGGACTCAACTTATCCACGTGCGCCACAAAAGGCTTAGCTTTTGGCGACTTCTGGATCAAATAGTTGATCGGTCCACATGCTTTGATCACCATATAAGGGCCAGTGAAATTCCGCTGCCATTTGGGACTGCGCCTTTGATACCGGCGAGGTGTATAGTACCACGCCCACTCGCCCTCCGTGAAGACAACAGGTCTCACTCTCAAGTCGTATCGATGCTTACGCCGTTCGGCAGCCCTCTTAAGGTTTTCTCGCACCATCTCGTAAGCACTTTCCATCCGTTCCGACATTTCTTGCACATATGTAGAGTAAGTCGGTCTTTCCTCTTCTTGTTCTTCCGGTCGTCCGAAGACGATGTCAATCGGAGCCCGAGTCTCCTTCCCGAAGACAAGGTAATTGGGCGAGAACCCCGTCACCTCGTGACAAGAAGCACGGAAAGCAGCCATAACATAGGGTAACCGCTCATCCCAGTCACGCTGGTGCGTACTTACTACTTTCCCTAGCATCGTATTGAGAGTTCGATGAAAACGCTCAATCAAGCCATTGCATCGTGGATGGTAGCTTGAGGTTCTTACCTTATCTATATCTAAAAGTCTACACATCTCATGGAAAAGATTGCCTTCAAAATTCTTGCCCTGATCCGTCAAAATTTGTATTGGCGCCCCATATCGAACGATAACATTCTCGACCAAAGCCTTTGCTACAGAGGTGGCTTCCTGATTAGCCAAAGGGATGGCTTCCGCATACTTGGTGAAGTTATCCATCACCGTTAGAATGTAAATGTGTCCGCGTCGACTTCGAGGATGAGGGCCAGTAATATCCAGGCTTAACCTTTCCCATGGTTCGCCACAAGGCACCGGTTGCAACGGCCCTTGCCTCGGTGGATGCCCTCTCCTATACTGGCAACAGATCGAACACTGCCGGCAATATCGCTTCACGTCTTTCGACCATCCTATCCAGTAGGCTCGTCGTCGAATCTGAAGGCGCGTTCGTCGAACACCTAAGTGACCGCCTGTTAAACCAGTATGCGCTAGTTTCATAAACTCCTCTCTCATTACCTTCGGTAACAACATCTGTTCCAAGCCTCCAGGGGTTCGTCGACAGATAATGTCTCCCCTCAGATACAGTATGTCCTTCTGATGCCAGTACGTCTTAACCTCTTCGTTCTCATAAAGGATTTCCTGTAGAGAAGGGGCATCAACTCCTGGGCTCAACCACCCTCGGACTAGACTCAGTGTGTGATCTTTCCGCTGTGCCATCGCAACGGAGGTCGCTTCGTCCACACTACTCGGGTCGGATGTCTCGGTAACTTCCCGGACTATCGCATATTCCTCCGGTACATCATTCTTTCCGCATTGCCGACAAGGTTTCCGTGACATAGCGTCCGCATTTCCGTGTCGACGCCCTGGCCTGTGAATGATCTCAAAATCGAATTCAGCAAGGCGTTCCAACCAACGTCCTTGCTGACCGATAGGCTCAGGTGTCTTTTGCAACCACTGCAGAGCAGCATGATCCGTCCTTAAAATAAAATGCTTGCCCAGCAAGTATTGGCGATACACTTTGGTGAAATGCACTACGGCCAATAACTCCTTCCTTGTGATGCAATAGTTCCTTTCACTTGCTGAAAATAATCGACTGCCATAGGCCACAACTTTCTCATCTTCTTCTATACACTGCGATAGCACCGCGCCTATACCAACATCGGAAGCATCGCAGTCCAAAATATAGACAGCACCATCCACCGGCAAGCTTAGTACTGGAGAGGTAGTTAACGCGATCTTCAACCTCTCAAATGCACCCTGACACTCTTCATCCCAAAGGAAAGGTTTATTCTTTTTAGTTAATGCAAATAGAGGTGCAGCCACACATGAAAACCCTAGTATGAACTTGCGATAATATGCGCACAAGCCAAGAAAGGCTCGCACGTCCCTTAACCGTTGTGGTACAGGCCATTCAACAACCTCTCGTACTTTCGTCGGATCTACCGCTATCCCATCGGGGGAAACAATATGCCCCAAGAAACAGACATTCCGTCTTAAGAGGTGACACTTACTCGGCTTCAGCTTCAACCCAGCCATTCTCAAGCGCTTAAAGACCAGCTCCATTCGCTCTAAATGCTGTTCCCATGATTTGCCAAACACAATCACATCATCAAGATAAACTAAACAAATCTCAAAGTTTAATCCTGATAATACTATATCCATCAGACGCTGGAAGGTTGCGGGGGCATTGCATAACCCGAAGGGCATCACCCTCCATCTAAAAATTCCTTTTCGGGTTACAAAAGCTGTCTTATCCGCATCATCAGGATTCATAGCCACCTGATGGTATCCGCTCCTTAAATCAAAAGTACTAAACCACTGCGCTCCGGAGAGGGCGTCAAGGCATTCATCGACTCGCGGAAGAGGGTAGGAATCCTTTTTAGTCTTATTGTTTAATTGTCGGTAATCTATACAAAACCGTAAAGTGCCATCTTTCTTCTTCGCCAGCACTACGTTGGCAGCCCATTCACTCATTGCGGGTTCCACTACACCTGCTGCAAGCATCTGATTTAATTGCTTATCAATTGCATCTTTGTAGAAAAGTGGCCGCCTTCTTAACGGCTGCTTAACAGGGCGCTCATTACCTGTGTCAATCCTATGCTCACACAGATCTGTTCTGCCCAAATCTCCTTCATTAGCAGAAAAAACATCCTCATACTCTTTTAACAAGCATTCTAACCGGCTTTTCGCTTCGATGGTACATCCTCAGGGAGATCTTTCCATTTAACCTTCTACAACAGAACCCTCAGGTAAAATTCCCTTATCCTGCCTATCCTTTCCCTCTACTGTAACCTGGACGGGATGTATTCCCCCTATCACTTGGTCTCTACATAATCTAACCGGCGTCTCGCCGAGATTAACCACTCTAACTTGAGTCGTGTTAGCATCGTCACCAACCACAACTCGAGCGACATAGACTCCAGGGACAACCTCCGAAGTTTCAGTCATCCATGCCGGTGCAGTGACTGCTAAATTACCGTACAAAATTTTAGATGGAATATCGCATTGAGACCTGGGTGAAACAATTACTTCTTCGGCAACCACCACGCGTCGACACCAAGAAGAACCATTGCCTTTATTTAACCAGTGGGATGCGTCTCCTCCCGACAAAAAGAGACCCTACACCAAAACCAATATGACAGCGATGCTCCCGGAGCCATTCCATACCCAGCATGGGCTCGAAGACCTGGTCGGATACAAGAAACCGAGTGCCAAGTTCAAAACCACGCCAGAACTTGAGCGGGACAATCAATTAACCCAAAACCCGAATCTCAGTGCCATTAGCAGCCAAAAAGAATGCGCGAGCTAGGTTGCAGCTTCCGGCATTCAACATGACCAAAAGGGATTATACTTCAGAGCCGGTGTCGATGAGGCATGTTCGCGACCGTCTATGGATAGTTGCTTGCACGTAGATGGCATTGTCAGTGAGTACCAGAGATATCGCACGCGAGGCGTGTGATTAGAGACTACATTGTCCCCTGTACTTGAAGTGGCAGGACCAGACGTTTAAGTATTCGTAGGTAGATGAGAAGACCGACGTCTTTGGCGATATTGGCGGGCGATATGGCTAGCCCGGCCACAGTTGAAGCAGACCCAGTCCTGTCTGATATCTCCAGCGGCGATGATGGGCGGCGTCGACCTCAGTCCTGTCGAAACGTTGTTCTGCCGCTCTCTTAGCTGACGCGACATTTCTCCTCCATCTGCTGCTGCCATTTCCGCTGACCCGAGAAGAAGCTGTCCAGTTGCGCCTGTAGCTGCGTACCGCGTACTCCGTTGGGTTGTCTCCGGCGATCGTCAACATCAGCCATCTGCTGATATGCTCCCAATCGAAACGCCGTCCGTATGCTTCATCAATCGTTTTCGGTTCTCTCTCCCGAACTTTGAGTGATAATTCGCGATCTCGAATCGCTTCCAAAAAGGCGTCTCCTGCGACGATTTCTGTCGTTTCACTCGAAGGAACCGGGTACAGTGGTTCGACAAGATGACGAATGTCACGAAGGAAATCGCTCAAACTTTCATCCGAGCGCTGCCGACGAAAATATAAATGAGTCCGGAAAGTGTCAGCGTGTCCTTCCGTCCCGTAACGTTGCCGTAGTCGTTCGACGAGTTGCTCGTAGCTAACGTCTTTCTGGCACCGAAGTCCCACAGCAGTTGCGTTGCGGCATTGACCAGGGCGTACTGAAGAAAATTCACTTTATCCGCCCCGGTCCATTTGTTATGCCGGGCGCAAACTTCAAATTAAGTCAAGGAAGATTCTAATCAGCCAGTCCCATCGAATGTTTCTGGTTTCATCGGAGTCTTTCGGTTACCGACCAGGCGGCCAACTCCTTCCAAAAGTTTCGAGTCCGTATTCGCGTTCGGAGCCAGCGCAGGTTTCTTCTCAATACGATCCTCGTCCAACAGTTTCCGGTCGTCGAAGTCAATATTTTCAAGAAGTCGATGAGGCTCGGCTCTGGACCGCTGCAAGGTGTCCATTGCTTCTCTCGCTGCAGGCGTTGAGATCAACGGGTAACCGGACATATGAAAAGTCGAATATGGAATCGTCTCTTCGTCATCTATTGCAAAAAAATCATTCAACGTCCCGACAGTAGAATTGAAATCGCTGAAAACTCACCTCGCAGATTAGCAGTTCAGAGTTCACTTCTTCTGTATCGAATTTGCATCTCAAATCCAGTCTTTAGTTTAGCGCAACAAAAAGATACCAACCCCAGTTCTGGTACCAGATTTTTGTCGATGCTGGGTTCCAACTTTTACACCAGGAATGACCACCCCGAAACCTTGCTATATCCGCCGAAATCGGCTCTGCTTTCAGCCAGAGACTTGTAATAAAGATGGAACACTTTATTATCTTTGAGAATCTAATGAAAACATAAATTCGTCAATCTTTGACATAATCGTGACAAAATGCATCAATTAAAACAGTTCGTATCTTTCAAACGTCCGACTGCAATTTACAGTCCGCAAAATTCTGCAACCACCGCGATTGCTCTCGACGACGACTCTAACTGTAACTGTTCTGACTATCGACGACTACCGACGACTATTCTTCACTTACTCTCAGACTGCTTTCGACGACGACGACTGCTGCTGACTCTCCGATCGTTCGTTCGTTAGTAATGTTTGACTGTCACTGTTCCTTATATGGGTACATTTCACAACCGGAAGCAAATTCAGCAATAGAATTAGGGAAAAATAAAGTCATGCACAATTTAAAAAATTTCTTACACAAATATCTTACTAGCAGTGCTGAAGCATACTTAATATTGAGCAGAGCTTAAATTTGACAGATTTGGCCTAATTTTTCATTTTAGTTTTTTCACTATGTGAAACACATACAACTTTGATTCCTAAATATCTACAACTCCGTTACGTACTAGATACACATTACAAGATACCGCCACTATATATAATTAGTGATTAATTAGTATTAAGTGTGCATTAAATTATTACACAGCAAAATAAATTATTATGACGATAAATTTTCAACATATACCATTAAATAAATTCATTTTAATAGAAAAATTAAGTAACGGAGTTGTAGTAACGGAATTGTAAAATATTCATAATTAGGTCTCCCCACGCTTACCGGGCGAGTTAAGATATAAAAAATAGTTAGCCTATAGTGGCCAGGCTGTCAGTTTCAATATTATTTTTGAAAGAAAATTATATACACACGCAAAATGCAATAATTACCGTCACGGAGTTGTAAATCTCTTTTATACTATAACATTACCGGATAAATTTCCGCAAATTGTCAACAGAAGCAAACATCCATATTGATTTCTTTTGGTAAAATCAATGCAGAAATGTTCCCTGCTATCGAAGATGTCAATTCAAAAAAATTGAGTTTTCAATTTATTCCAGAGATGACAGAAACCCATTCGTAACGGAGTTGTAAGCAATATTTGAAGACAGAGGGTTTTATTTATTTTTTAATTATTTAGTTCGTTAATAAGTTAATAAAACCATATGGAGCAATGGATATATGTAAGTTAATGATCTAAAAAATTTAAATCATCAGTTCAGCGCTTCAGCTGTTGCCCTAACGTAACGTTGAATTGACGCACCATTAGAAAGAACAATGCAATTTCGGGTTAAAATTGGACTTTACAAATTTTTTTCTCATACTAATCATCTAAATAATATAACATAAATAATTTTTTATAACTAACTTATGCCCTATGATGTATTTAAAAATTAAACATTATAATTTTATTCTTTGTGTAAGCCGCCCAAAGGAGAAGATGGAAATTTATCTAATTTGCCTCCGGTTGTGAAATATACCCATATAGCCTAGAAGCGCTGCAGAAACGACCTATGAACGCGATAAAAGAATACTAAACGAGAGAAGCGCTGCAGAAGTGCTTCGCGAAACGTTGCTTGACGAGGTAAAGGAGTGAAGCACTGCAGGAGGTCGTTAGGAAACGTTCTAGAAGCGTTACCCACACAAAATGTCAACGACGTCGTCAACGTTGATGCAGGCGAAAGAGGTGGGAAGAGGCAAGGAAGAGACGACGAAGAAGGGAGGAGGTCGACGACAGTGACGGCGACGAAGGAAGAGGCTAGGAAGAGATTGATGACGATGACAATGACGGAGAAATCCGTCACAGTTCCACTCGAAAGCTTAGAGCAAATGTGTTATATAGCAATTGTGTGAATTGCCTCTTAATTATAAGTATGAACGCGTAAGTAAGCAAGATTCCATATTTATTGTGGTGGCATACGTAGCGCATTCAATGGAAAGTCCGTAGCCTACAACACTATGTAAATATTGTATTGTATTGTATTGTATTTGAACACTTGTGATAGCGCCCCTACCAGATTGCCCATTCAGAGGCGCTCCCGACTACTGCGCGAACGCTGAATCGGAGTTTCACGCCGAAGCGCATGAGCAATTGCGAGTGAAAGACTTGCCCAGGGTCCCTACGCGGCGACTTTGAGGTGGATTCGAACCCGCAACCCTCCAGCTGCAAGGCACCGAACATACCCCTAAACCACCGCGCCCCAGTTGTATTGTGATGTGTTGTATTGTGTGTTGTATTGTACTCCACGTTTATAATGCGACCGAGCCACCCGCAGTAAAGATCCGAGAAATTAATCTCTGATAAACCGACCCGACCGGGAAGCGAACCCGGGGCGCCGGCGTGACGAGCAGGCAACCAACCCACTCGGCCACTCAGGATCCTTATGTTCTAAGTAAAGTAAAATTCCTTATGTATTGTTGGTGCATATGACATTGTGGGCGCTTATGTTGGTGTGTATGAGGGTGTGGGTAACAAGACGTGCGAATTCCTAAAATCTTAATAATTCTAACATTATTCGCTTTTCCTCTTAGTAGCTTTTGTTGATGTAAGTTGTGAAGCGGTGTGTCTTCTTGCTTGATGCATAATAAACAAATTTATATATATATCATCGGAAGATAAATACGAGTAAGTAAGTAAGATAACTTATTTATTGTGGGTGCAAAATTGGTCGGTTGTGTGGGTGCGGGTAATAATCCGTAAGTAGGACCTTACGTGTGGGCCGATAACCTTTCAAGCCCATTGTCTCGGACAATAAGCTCCGGACGGGCAATAAGAGCGGTAGGTCAAAATAGGTAATTGATATTCCATATTCCATATAGGTGGTTATGGGTGTGTCGGTATGTTTGGGTCAATAACCCTTCGAGACCATAGCCTCGACCAATATGCTCTGTCTACGGAAGCGGTAGGTAAATATCTTTTAGTAAGTAGGATTTCGCAGTCGATATGGGTGCGTATGTGGGCACCTATGTGGGCATCTATGTGGGTTGGTAAGTGGACCATAAGTTTGATTTCGTATTCCATATCGGTGCCTAATTATGTGGGTGCGTCTGTGGACTAGGGAGTTTTTAAGGTACAAGTGAAATTTTCAACTCAAAGATTTTTTATCGGCCAGGTCAATTTATCATGCCAATTTATGTATAAACTCCATATCCGAAATTATATCTTGATAGCTGAACATTTAGGACTTGGTCAAGGCGACCGAACTTATCGGAACCCGGGTGCATTATGATTATAGGGCATAATATAGGCATTCTGTCCACGATTTCAATGCATGCCAGCCTCAGATCCTTTTTTAGTGGCCGGTTCCCAACTAATAAATATTCATCATGATGATGTAACCGATCTCGTGTTGTTTATGTCACTGGTCTCCATAGGCGCAAACACCCTATGGGACCCGTGGGACGCGTTCCCCCAACTTTCGGAAAGGCTGGGACGGTCCTCCCCCAACTTTTGAAGATTTTGAGGTAAACAAGAGTCCAAAATGCACTCCAATTTGGTATTAAATGCTCAAAAATTGCGTCGGCTTCTGGGGCTCCGCCCCAGACCCCGATGGCGGAGCTTACGACGCCCCCGTACCCCTAGTCGTTAGAGGCTTCTTGCCTTTGGCAATCGCGGCTGTGCACCTTCCGCACTCGAAATTCCCTCCACTCGGACGTTCTAGTAGGTCCGTCCCTAACAAATCGCTGGACCTGGCCGATAAAATACAGGGTAAGGCTAAAGCCGCTAAACTCAATTGAGTCTATAAGAATTCAGTGCAGGATGTTGCTGTATAATTTCACTCTAAACCTGTACATGTCACGCTTTTTAAAATTCGACTAAGGCTCGCAGTAGAAGCCTAGGAGGACATTTCAATTTTTAATGCTGGGACTGCGAGTGGTGTTCTTCTAAAACCTAAAATCTCAGTTTATTCATTTAATAAAGTCATATTTTTTCACATATCTAGATGGTTTAGGTTCTTTTATATCTAAATCATCGGTGAAAAATTTGAGGTAAATTAGAGAACAAAGTGTACTCCATTTGGCATGAAATGCTCAAAATTGCGTCGGCCAGACCCCGATGGGGGAGCTTACGACGCTCCCCATACCCCCTAGTCGTTAGGGGCTTCTTGCCTTCGGCAATCGCAGCTTCGCGCCTTCGGCGCTCGCAATTCCCCTCAGACATTCTAGTAGGTCCCCCCAACTTCTAGACCGTGGTTGCGCCCCTGCTGGTCTCGTGTTACAAATGGCGGGTAATAGTGGTTTTCATTAATGCATCATATCGCAGGTAAGATGGCAAAAATGACTTGGAAAAAGACTGACATTATTTTGGTTGATACGCAGTACTTCGGTTATGCGAAACTACCTACACGAGGAGAGGTTCTCAAGGTTTTGTACGATTTCCATACACTAAGAAATCAGAGTTTGGATGATAGCGTAAAAGGAACGGTAGCTATGGCACTTCCAATTTGGGAAAGAGCACGGATTTCAACGAGGGCTAAGAATCATGTTTGGGATCAGCAACGACATCTTCATAAAAAAAATTGCAAAACCTCACAAAATATCTGGAGGAAGTCAGAAACCGAAGAGGGAAAATGGAATTCTTTCAAGGATTCCTTGCAGGATCTTTGACATTGCGCATAAAGATGCCATGACAATAATTAAGATAGAAGAGGATCGGCAGTTTTTGTAAGCACATCGTTAAAAGGACGACGTGGTTCCATGGCAGGCATTTATGTCAAACTTGCAAAGCAAGAAGAGAGAGTGCTGGCAAGATCAGCAGCACCTGCAGTGCGTGAGGAACGTTATCGTGCTAGCAAAGCTGTAGCTACGGAGGTTTCTCTGTTGGAAAAGTCATCTGAGGAAGAGGCGTCATCAGGTAGCTCAGAAAAGTCTCAGAACCTTCGACGTCTGCTTTTTCACCAAAGCGTCGAAGAGGGAACAATCTATGTAGTTACTCGTGCTGTTGCAGCAGCTCTAGATCGCACCAAAACCAGCAGCAGGAAGGCCTCTCACATTTGATCGGCTCTTGCAGCATCCAATCTATATGCAGAACCAGCTGGTGAACTGATGCTCAGTCCTTCAGTGATCCAACGAGCTATGAAAGATAACCGTGCAGCCATAGCAGCAGAGATTCGCGAAACCTTCGATCAGAAGATTCCTGTTACTCTTCACTGGGACGGCAAGATCATGCCAGATGATACAGACCCAGGACGAGGGTGTGTTGATCGCCTTCCAATAACGGTATCTCCCAAGTTAAGGATATGACCAAGCTATTAACCATCCTCAAACTCCAATCTGGGACAGCTCCCGTCATTTCAGATGCATGCATGTTTGGCCGAGATCAGAAGTTGCGGATTGGAAGACAGAATCGTGGCCATGTGTTCGAGGCAATGTCATCACCTTTGCATTTCAGAAACTGAGTACTGAATATCATAGAGACGACTGCAAGGAGCTACTAGAGCTAACAGTCATTTTCCAAGGAGGAATTCCACCGAAAGCAATAAAGTTCAGGTACCCAGAGGCATTTCACCGCGATGGCATGTGCGATCTATACGATCAAAATGTGGTTTTTGAACCGTTTTTCAGAGCTCAATATCCCATTCAACAAACCAGAACACCGAGAGATCATCTCGACAATCCTACTCTCAAAAGGTGTGGAATCATTTACTTCGAGTGTGACTTTTTGTGACAACAACTTAAGTGAAGTACTGGTTCACCTGTACCTCACCCAATGAATCCCCAAATAACGATATTGAATTCTTGAAGGCAATCCATACTTACCAAGGCAAGGAAGTCTCATAGGTCGCCCTAGCAGCATTTTCCCGACACTTTTGGTATTTGTCGGAGACCCTGGTGGGCCTCAGCCTTTTTGACGATTCAGTTACTGGTCTTTGGTTGATGGCGGCGCATCCGGTCGCCGCCAACTTTTGTTTTGAGGAAATGTGACGCTTTCTTGGGTTTTAAGTCGTTTGCTGACAAAGGCTGATGTTTTTCGGGGATATAAGGCTTTCTAGCCCGATTCTGTGCTTCCTGCTGAGTCGGACGCGAGGAATTACACGTTCTGGTACGACTTTTAATAACGTCAATCGACAAACATGGCCGCTGCCATCCTTCTGCAAACGACGAGCAGCGGCGTTTTCCACGTGCTCCTTTGTAGGCTTTCTGAATTAGACAATAAAGGTTGCTTCAATCAACACATTCTTTCGAGGATATTTTTCGACCAATTCGGATTCTGTAATGCCTGCAGAGCCACCAATGTGGATTTACGCCTTTTTGGACGATTCTAAGACCTACAATCGTTCACTTCATGGCCGCCTTCATGTTCTGTGTGTGTGTTGAAAGCGAACAGAGGCATTTTCCAAGTTCTTCTCCGCAGGCCCACAACATTGGACAATACATATAACATCAATCACCGTTATACCTCCAATACGACACCTTTACAGCATCAACCGACGACCCATGAACACACCATTACCTCTAACACTTAACATTATCAACCTGACGGATGGCGCCTTCCAGGTTGCTTCCTTGTCCTACACTAGGACTGGGCGCCTGTTTATGGCTGCCGCTACTTTATGATTACGTTATTATTACTATACCTTATTATTACTTCTATATATGTTTCATTTTCTATTCAATCTCTATATCCCATTGTGCATTTGCTAATGGAGTATTTAAGGCTATAATAAATTACTTACTTATTAAAATATTTATTAGTTAATCTGAAAAATTTCTAATACTCTTAATTATCCATTATCACTCATGTAAACATTTCTCCGTTTTTGTCAGATTGTTTTTTATCAATAAAACGAATATACGATACTGTCGACAAGTCGATAAAAAGCAGCGCATGGTCTACAATCAGGGATCTGATGAACCTCCAAAGAGGCTTCCTCGGATACATAATCCACCTACAAAAACACTACCCGACTTCTTCACCACTTCAACCTCCAAAATATTCCAGATCCTCGGATTGGATGACTCTTTTCTTGATCGAGACCCGCAACAGTGGGAGTCAGAACCATCATACAGTGAGTCAAAAGACAACATATCCGCCCTTAAGAGTGACGAACGATTTGGCGTAGAATGGAGTTAGCTCTCATGCAGTCCTTAAATGAAGCCCTGGTCAAAAATGAGGAAGAGAAATAGTTTGTTTTGCAAATGGTCCAGTACCATAGAAACAAATTTCCAAAAGTACTCTTAAGGGCGGATATGATGTAAATGACAAATAACTGACAGTATTTCCTTTGATGTTGCCTTGTATCTAATATTTGAGTGCTGAAAAATTTTTTTAAATTGCAATGTATGACGTTAGTCTCTAAGTGATCATTATTCCGGGGCTTTGAGCAAGTTCTAAATCTTTTCCGATTTTCATCTAATTTGGCAAATGACAATGTTTATCAAGGTGGACAAAAACAACCTGGCCGATATTAATTTTGAAACTTCAAATTTTAGACACACTCTACTGTGGACGGTATGTGTGGACCAATAACCCTTCGAGCTCACAGCCTCGCCCAATACCTATCCCATAGCCACAACCGATAGGCTCCACCTACGACTGTAAGTAAACACGAGTAAATTATATTTCGTATTCCATATCGGTGCTTAATTTTGTGCGTGCATCTGTGGACGGTATGTGTGGACCAATAGCCCTTCGAGCTCAAAGCCTCGCCCAATAGACTCCGTCTACCAATCTCATAGCCACAACCGATAGGCTCCGCCTACAAGTGTAGGTAAAGATGAGTAAGATTTCGTAATCCGTATGGGTGCATATGTGGGTGGGTCTGTGAAACCCCTATGTGGAACGGTATTTGGGTGGTACAAGTGTATGGACTCCTGGAAAGCCAGGACGCTGCGCGCGTGGTGCTCTCCCGTGCGTAAAACAAGTCACCAGCGCGCAGGCGCCAACATGTAAAGCGTGGAACCAGATTACCAGAATTGACTGTTTGCAATCAGTTTCAGCGATAAAGAAAATTATTAGGCGCCTTGCGCCAACGCTATGCATTTTACGGATGCCATGGCGAATTCCGTAATAAGAGTCTCCAGCCAGTGAAGTATGAACTATGAACCCATTTTGCCCGACACGATGTAAAAATTACATTTTTATGTAGGCCTAGAGCTTAAGGTTGAGCTTAAGAATGGATCGTAACACTGAAATTGCAAGTTCAACAAAGACAGAAAGAGCATGACGAGAATTTTCAGACACTTCCTCTTGATCAGCTGCCGCACGTAAATAGGGCATTCAAATCACTTCTGGACCCTCTATAATTGCAAGATGTTTCAGCTCGAGAAACACTTTGCAGATAGGTCTCCTAACTGTCATGCACTGCACATTTGGTGAACTTCTCTTCAATGTCTGTGAAAAAATTGGATGTTGAATCTATAGACGGATCAATATATGGTTTAACCCTAAAAAATTGATACAAAAGGTTTCTCAACGGAATCTGGTATCATTTTTAAAGCTTATTAACATATTAAAAGTCTCCTTTAATCTGACCATCGGAAAAAGGTCATTTATTAGATGGCGTCCAAGATGGCTGCCTGGAACAAAAATTGTTTATATCTCAGCCTAAAAATTTGATATAAAAGTTTTCTCAACGGAATCTGGTACCATTTGGCATACCTATAAACATAGTAAAAGACTCCTCTATTCTGACCATCGAAACAGGGTCATTTTTAAGATGGCGTCCAAGATGGCTGCCTGGATCTGAACTTGTCTATATCTCAGCCTAGAAAATTGATACAAATTTTTCTCAACGGAATCTGGTACCTTTTGTAATGCTTATATAACTAGTAAAGGTTTCCTCTATTATGACCATCGGAACAGGGTCGTCATTTTCAAAATGGCGTCGAACATGGCTGCCTGGAGCTAAAACAGTCTATATCTCAAGCACTACTCAACCTAGATAGGTGTTTTTGGTGTCTAACCATAGGCTTTAACTCCACGACTGCCTCTACTCTGTTAATACAAGTCCCAACTCCCAATCCTGGAGAAAGGAGGAGAACGACGCTGATCATCTTTGTCATGACACAGTATGGTTGAAAAGCCTTCATTCACATTCCCATTCAGAAGAATGGATAAAGTCAGAACCCTTGGAGAAACGTCAGCTGTCACGGTCGCTCCATATCTTCTGTTCGAACGTTTCCTGGTAGTTGCCAAAACAGCAGAACTGTCATTGGAAGAGGTTATAAGTCACGAGCTCAGTCGTTTCCCTCCTGCCCTCTTTGAATCCAGGAATGTCTGTAGAAAGGCCGATAAGCCACAACACGCATATGCGATCAGTTGACATGCTCTGGATGGCTTATTAGATTTCACACCAGAGGCAGAGAGATACATCTTCAATGGAGGTTCCTTACTTCATCGGATTCCGTGAAAAAAAGAATGCTATTGTGCAATAGCGCAGTCGTACGTCGACTTCACCGTCCGATAATAGAAACAGTTCCTGTCAAGAGCTATCAATAAACAGAAAATCCTATGGCTGGTGAGGGATGCGCTCAGAAAAAAGAATTCCACAGTGGTCAACGCACACTGCGATGCTGACATAGACATAGTAAAGGCTCCGGTGGAGACAACTCTTCTACACGCAACTGCGCTAATCGGAGAAGACACCGACATCCTTGTCTTACTCCTGTTCTATGTTAAGCCGCATCGTAAGTCTTTACTTCAGATCTGTCAAGACAAAAGATGATTCATGTTATACAATAACATAAACCATCTCCGGAAAATCGTCGAAAATGACATTTGTTCTCAGGTGTTATTTATCAACGCCATGACAGGAACTCACCAAGAAGTGGTGTGCCTATCATATTGATAGGCACACCACTTCTGAAATTTTCAGCATTGGCAAAATGAATCCTTTCCATAAGATTGTAAAACGTGAAACTGTCCTTCGGTCATATTCCAATGCATTGAATGAGATAATTCAGCCCAAAGAGGTTTTTGATAACCTAAGATGCCAAGTCACATTTTTATAAACTTCATTGTCAAATAGCTTACTACCAGATCATTATATGGATCGTAAAAGGAGAGGGTATGCAAACTTTGACAATCCACATAACAATTTTCTTCCGGAGAAGTCGGTCGATGACGATGACTAATTGAATGTGTAAGCCATGTAACTGTAAACTGTATGACTATTGATGTTGTCATTAAATGGCGTGTATTAAGTGATTAGCTGAACGATGGGCAATAAAGCCAATGGTTAGACACCATTCTAAGTTCAGCAGCTCTTGAGATACCTAGAATTTTTGCTCCAGGCAGCCATCTTGAACGCCATCTTGGAAATGACCCAGTCCCGATGGTCACAAAGGAGGAGACTTTTATCATATTGATAGGCATGCCAAATGGTACTAGATTCCGTTGAGAAAACTTTTGTATCACTTCTTTAGGATGAAATATAGACAATTTTTGTTTCAGGTAGCCATCTTGAACGCCATCTTGAAAATTACCCCTTTCCTATGGTTATATTTACTATGTTGATAAGCATTAAAAATGGAACCAGATTCCGTTGATAAAACTTTTGTATCAATTTTCTAGGCTGAGATATAGACAATTTTATTTCCAGGCAGCCATCTTGGACGCCATCTTGAAAATGACTCTTTCCGATGGTCAGATTAAAGGAATCTTTTACTATGTTAATAAGCATTAAAAATGGAACCACATTCCGTTGAGAAACTTTTATATCAAATTTTTTATGGTTAGGGTGAGTTAGGGTGTTTTTTTGGTAGATTGACCCGACTACATAGTCTTTGGTGCGGAGTTTCTGCTTCTACTTTTGAGTCTGTCCCCTAGTGTAAATCCTCAATGGCCAACGTCAAATTTCCATGCAGCCGAGCACCTTGCGGCGGCTGAATGACCCCGGCTGAATTACGGGAAAACACCAGGTATCTGTCGCATATCAGCCGAGAATCTTAAAGCCGGTAGAGAGACGGGCACCAAATTCATTCATTCATTCATTCATTTACTTTAATTTGTATAGCACCATTTCAACAGAACTACTCATAAGAGCCCCCAAGTCCCAACCCCAGCGCGGCCAAAGAGGACCATTTTAAGATGAGAGAGGAATTTCTTAGAAGGCGTTCTCGGAAGGGAGCGGGGCCAACCACAGAGAAGGCACGGCTCTGACACGCTCTGCATAGTGGAGGTGGATGGCTCACCCGTGTTCTAAAGGATGGATGCAAGTCTGTCCCGGTGCCAAGTGATTGGCACAGAGGAATTATCCTTGCTTTCTAAAAGCAGACGTTGTGACTGCAAGAGGATCAAGACATTTTCTCCTGTCAACGTCCATAAAGGTCTCTGGTGACTGTCACCTGTCAAGGGCTTGGAGAAGGCTGCCTTAGGTAAGACGTTTGGACCACAGTAGCCTCAATCCTGAAAGATCGACAATCGATCACGTATTCACCCAAAGCCGATTGATTGAAACTAGAGGAGAATTTGGACAATCGCTGTAGCTTGCCTATATCGATCAGAGGGCAACTAAGGACTTAGTGGATCTCCCATCTGGAAAACTGCTACTGCATCATTTAATACTGGAGAAAATAGTTGACCAGATGAATGAAAATTTAATGTCCTTTTTAGGCTGATGGTGCAACATCGGAATGGTTCGTGACGGGTATATATGAGTGTGACTGCGTTGCACAATGACCCCTAAATACGCCCATGTAAACATTTGGATAAATGTTAACAAGTTTCCTTGTCTGAATGAAATATATAATATCCATCATTGACTTTGCTAATGGAGTAACAAATGTTATACTTACTTACTTATATTTAGGTAGGCATGTCATTAGCAATATTGTATTGAATTCTTAGTACATTTCAAGTTCATCCACGTCCTTATTTTCACCATGTGTCAGACACTTTTCTAGGTTCTTATATTTTCTCATAAGTTTATCTTGTTTCATTTCTTGACACTTGATGGTGTCATACAAAATCCAAACTGTTCATTGTGTTCTCACAAACATTTAAATCGTTCATCTACGGCAGCCAGTGCTTTGTTTGCAACAACGTTCAGCTAGCTTCTTTTCTGGATCCTTCATAGCCAGCCAGTCGCCTTACTTCGATTCTCGTTTGGTGCCTATAGGTAAGAGAATCCTGCTTCTACGCCAAGTTCTTCTGCTAACTCCTTATCTGTAGCTTAAATTCCGGTTCAATGACGAAACACCCGTAAGCGTTCTGTAGCGAGTTTACTGCTTCGTAAAGCTGCATTGTTGGACTCTTCATTGCTTCTCTGATAGTTTCTATCTTGACAAGAATGGCATAGCACGTTGCAACAGAGTTAAGAACTCGAAACTAGAATCTCATTTCTCCCGCCAATGACCGTGCTTCACTTCTACCTGTCGGATCTCTGGCTCTTTCTGGAATGATTAGCAACGCTACCAGAACATCTGCGCATTGAGACCTTAATGTTTGGCGCTGCCTACTCTACGTTCCCATCGTGTTTGACTCCGAGGATTCACAGTTGAGGCAAGGACATGGGATTTGAAAATTTCCCATCGCTGAGTGAATGCTGAACACAGTACATAAATTCGTTGTAGCAAGCCAGAAACTAAATGACATCAGCAGAAGATTGGACATATCACATAAAATTAAACTAAGGCTATGGCATGCGCATGGAACATAAACGGCTCTAGGATTTCCTGTCAGCAATCTCGTATAGACACCAAAAATACGATCCTTCATATTGGCTCCGATGTCATAGCCTTGTCCTCTTATTATACTTGTTACAGACAACTCCAGACGCTATAGTTACGCGATATTTTCGAAGAGACATTTTGAATGACCAATAATTCTGTAATCAGTATGCAACTGTCTACAAAATTAAATAATTTTCAGTTACTTATTTCTGCAGTAATGTTGCATTGCGTAATGATGATTACTCTATTTTCCAACTAACGTCTCAAACAATAATTATATTTCAGGATTTGTTACCTTGCACTTAATTTAGACATCGTGGGATGTTATTTTTTTATAAATGGGATTCTGGGTTCCCCTAACTTTCGGCGGAATCTCATGGACGCTACACGCCTGCGTATTCAGCGTATTCTTAGGGAGGGGCCTGAGCGATGACGATGTCTATGATGTTGAGTTGCGATGACGTTGTGCAAACAAACACTAGCCTATTTATTAAGGTGGCAAATCCTACCTTCATTAGTAAAAAAGAAATAGTCAATAGCATCTGCGGTAAATAACCTTCCCTTTCTAGTCGCGACGTCACGTAGACGGTGCTTCTCAAATTCCTCGAACAGAACAGTGTTGTTCAAATCTACATTGACGTTTGTACGTCTACCTATCACCAAGACATTGCTACTCAATCCTTTCAGTTTGGTCCCAACGTCCGATATCGTCTTTACCAAGCTATCATCGAACAGGATATCCGCG
This sequence comes from Aporrectodea caliginosa, assembly GCA_020284085.1. Classification (NCBI taxonomy): domain Eukaryota; kingdom Metazoa; phylum Annelida; class Clitellata; order Crassiclitellata; family Lumbricidae; genus Aporrectodea; species Aporrectodea caliginosa. The sequence continues at coordinate 433,437 of JACEVL010000072.1, forward strand.
TTCGTAAAGCCGTAAAACACCGATTCGTATCTGTCGAATACGGTTCGATACATGTCCTTCAGAAACGGTGTACCTGCCTTGTTAGTTCCTTCCAATGGCAACACATCCCAGCCAGCGTGTCTTACCCTGTCGGCTAGAGACGAATTTGTGAAATTCAGAAACACAACCGGTCGAACATAGGGAGCGAACGAAGGCCAGTTTGTCATGACGATATTAAACGCAAACTGGTGATGGGGTATATCTCCTGTCTCTTTGATTGTTGTGAAGATTGTCAGCAATGGCATCGTTCTTTCTTTAGTCCTTTCGGATATTCGATCGATACCATTTTCTGATAAATATATTGTTACTGCAATAATGAAGCACACCATCATTATGGATAAAGCAATTAGTCGCGTAAATATCTTCATCGCTTCTGACTTGTACTCAAAGCTTTACAACAGAAAAGTGTTGAACCGGTCTGTCTAATCATATTGGACTCTAACATAAAAGCATGCAATTTTTGCCCTTTGTAATATAGTTTATCTCTAAAGGAGATAACGGCTTTATTTACAATATGCAGATAACAGGCACTCCAGAATGTAAAGAAGCCATTAATTAGAATGCGGGTCAGCACATTTACTGCAAGGACTTATGACGTCTTTCCTACAAACTATTGCATGTCTTAAGCCGAGATTCTGGACTGATTAAAAAGGCTGTAAATTATTTATATCAGGATTTATGGTCTATATTTTTGTGTATTCAACATTAATAATTGTTCATTAAACTTGTTCTAAGAAATGTGGAGTACAAATGCAAGCCCAAATCTTTTGGCAAAATGTATACGTAATGATTAAAAACTAGTTAGCAACGTACGAGGTCAAATGCACTCGACTGTTTGTAGAGGAAAGCAACCATATTCAGCAGCTAAGAGAGATGCTGAGAAAAATATCACAAGACGTGATTTGAAGGTCTCAGGGGCAATTGCAACAGCGTGTTCTTCAATTTTGATGCAGTGTTCCACTAAAATCCCCAGTGCACAGCCATGTATACTATAATTGTATATCGTCCGACAGAACTTGTTGGGACGCGGAGTTAGTGAAGCATAGACACACGATGAAAGTAAATACAAATATACGAACTTTTCAGGACAAGTTCCGCACAGGATAAAGAGTAACGTACCATGAACACAAATACCTTTTAATCTGAAACCAATAATGACAAGGAATAAAACACACTTTCTTCGTCAATTCCAGACGGGAATTAAAGAATTGTATTTTAGTAACAACCATCAGATGCAATGCGTGAAGTATCTTTTCAACCAACTGAATATAATTTGCTGATCTGTTATTGCCGAGAAAGTTAACGTCCTTCAAAGACTGCCACCCAGTTAACTCAATTTTATTCAGGAGTTCCGAGTTCGTCAAAGCCACTGTCATTCATCATTTCTCTTATCTGTGGACCAGGAAATATGCCTTCTCATGTCTTGGCTTCACTTATGCGAGGAAACTTGTCTCTTAAGATTATTGAACCCCTTCCCCTCTTTGTTCAATGCCTTGACAAAATTCTTCACTAGTCCAAGCTTGATGTGAGGAGGTGGCAAGAAAATCTGACTGGGTTCAACAAGTGGTTCGTGATAAACTTTCCTTTGGCGTGGTACCAAATGTTTACGACGTGGCCAGTGGGTAGCGGGAAACTTTAGCATGACTGACCCACTAACAAATGAAACAACAATACTTGGTATATCCTAGCTGCATCCAACAAGAAGCTGAAGAAGGGCTACAAATTTCAAATCACCACGCAGTTAACAGTTGCGCCTACTGACTGGATAGATGACAGTAACAGTTTATATTATTAGTTCCTTGTGCCAACAGATACCAGCCCTGAATCTGAGAGCACATCAATTCCGCTTGATCCTTTCACGAATTTCAATCCCTGACTAGGTTTTTAAATTTTAGCTCAGGTTGAGTTATCAAATGAGGCTCACGGTACTGCAGTGGTTGGAAATCAGGATCAATACAGTCTTCTGTTCCCTTTTTCACATTTTCACCAATGTCTCCGATGGTAAAACAGCCCGTGGATTGGGTAGACCTACGGGAAGGATGTCATCATGTGGTAATGGTCTCAGTGCCGATGGAAGATTAGGAAATTCAATATTGGTTTCTTACTTTTGGAGGAATGGTCAAAAACATTTGTCAAAAAGAAACAGAAGTTTGAAACATGATTTATTTGCTGCCTTCATATCATTGGAATAGCAAACGGCATACACGGCCGATAACCAGTAATTTATGCTCTGAGATTGACTGCGCATGATGTGCAACAAATTTGAGGTACCCAACCTTTATCCTGATCGCCAACTTTATATCCAAAGTACAGTTCATATGCTTTCTTAACAAAGGAGTCATCGCCTTCTTTTGAGATTTTTAAGTGAACTCGCCGTAGTTGTAACACAACGGCTGTTGACGCATATAAGTTACATTTCGCTCAACTTGCTACACTAACGTTTGAAAAAAGAATATATTGCCATAATGGTGAACCCACATATATTTATTCTTAGGTATGCTCCATCCTATTTATGCCCGTTGATTATCAATATACGTACAAACTGACATCAACGCGTCTGTGTATGTAGTCTCCTTGTATTATAGCCTGTCCTGCCAACATCCTTCATGACTAAGCATGCTGGGCATGCCCAGGCATGCCTAAGCCTTACATTTACATTGAACGTTGTGCAACCTGCACTGAGTGCATGTCCAGGCTTGCCTGGAATACACAAAACAACTTACCTTGTGGGCAGCATATAAGTAGACTAAGAAATATGAAATGGAATTCCAAAAATGGACTATATAAAAAAAACTTTACGTGATAGGACATTTTTCAAGATCATTTTCGTGATCAGCAGACAAAAACACATAAGGTACACCCAAGAGTTTTCAGAAAGCAAAACCTCTGTTGTCCAGTATTATTAAAGTAATTACTTTACCCTAAACACTTCTTTTCTATTTTCTTTAAAAGTTTTATTTTAATATTCGAGATAAAAAAATTGGTCGTTATTGCTTAAGTTGATCTTTGGGGTGGGGGGCGCTAGATTTACACTTCGCAAGACCGCAACTATAGCTTGCTACGGTCCTGACTAACACTGCTGGGTTTAAACTAAAATTAATACAAATTGTGTTTGGCATATTTAAACTGTTTTGCCTTGACCATTTGCTGTATTTTAAGAGCATTTACACTTTATCTGGAAATAACAATAGGGCCTACATGCAGTTTTATCAGGTTGCTTATTTTATATTTAACCCTAGGGCTACCAAGCTTTTTTTGTGACATCGGCTACCAAGGGGGGGTGGTTACCACCCCCCTGGATTTCGTGTTTGGTTTCACATATCATAACTTGTAATATAGCAATGGATTCAGCATTCATTTCTGCACAGAATGGTATGTTTAGTTGTACATTTTGTGAATGCACCTCGAAATTACATCACTTTTAACAACGGAACCCATTAATTAGCAATATTTTATATTATTGCGTACATTTTGTACTTTTGGATAAACAAATATAAGATTATGTGTGTTTTGAAACTAATCTATGTATAAAAGATTCACACAATCATCCCTACACATGTTTATATAGTATAAATGTACATCCATACATATATATCCATACACATATATATCAGTTTACGTTGTAATGCTGTATTCAGCCATTTTCACACAGATTACGCGTATTATTATTTATTTTGATCACTTTCGGTATTCAAAAGACAAAGATTTAGGTATGCAAATGAAGCCCTACATTCCCTCTAAAGAATGGTATCTTTGTTTCTCTTCCAGGAAGACAAATGAATACGCTACAGACAAAAAACTAAGGCGGGAGTGCTTCCATTCTGCAATTTTTCACGCATATTACGCGTGTTATTTATTTTGATCACTTCCGGTTTTCATAAGACAAAGATGTAGGTATGCAAATGAAGCCCTGCATTCCCTCTAAAGAATGATATAATTATTTCTCTTCTAGGAAGATTAGCCAATAAGCTATAGTCAAAAACTAAGGGGGTGGTATCCACCCCCCTGGTGCCTCGGGTATATCAGGTATAACTTTTGAATGGCGTGGGCTACCACCATGATATTTACCTCAAAATGTGCGCCAATGAATCTGCTACAGCTACATAAAATGCAAAGATTATATTCCATATGGAAAAAACATTATGCATAAAAATGTAGGGGGGTGGTAACCACCACCCCCCTTGATAGCCCGAGGGTTAAAATTCAACAAGTGTAGCTCACGAACCACTGTACTAACCTTAATCTTCAATGATTATCATTGCAGCTATGAATCAAAGCCGGCACCTATAGCCTATGTCTTCAGTATCTAACCATCGTTGCCGAGTCTTTTGAACTTTGTGAGATAAGATGGAGCATATCTCAAGAAGGTTATTAAGCTCACACTTAATCTGCCCGTGAGTTCAGACGAAGGCGGTTACCCAGAATCCAGGCATGTCTGAACCATTTTATTCACTAAGGAGATGCAACCTCTACAGCTAGGCAATTGACACTCATGCTTGAGTGTTATCAGCACACTTCTGAGTCGTAAAAATCAGAGGAGATAACATCAACCGATAGCGCATATAAGCCGACAGTCTCAAAGCCGAGACAGTGGCGAACACTAAATGGCTCATCCGATGAACAAAGAGCGTCTGAAAGTCTACGACGGTGTCAAATTACTGGACCAAAGGAATTATCCTCGTTATTCTAAAAGGGTAAAGGCGGTCGTTTCGTCTTCAAAACCTATCGCAACATTTTCTGCAGATGTGTCTGTCAACGTCTTTACTAGTCTTTACCTGCCAAGGACTAAGACTTCCCCTGTCTCACCTTCAGGTGAGAGGGAGGAAGCAGCCTCAATGATCAATCCTGGAAAATTGAAAATCGATTGCGCATTCACCCTGGACAGATTGATTCAAACAAGAAGATAAATTTAGCAATTTGGTCTATGACATTGGATATTGCATGGATTACGGGCAAATACAGTTGACCTGATGAGGGAATCGTACACGAACACATTCAGTGCTGTTTGCATTTACAGTGTAACACCGGAATAGTTCACGGTGGATACAGCATTGCGAAGGAGCGCAGGATGGCTTCAGACCTATTGCTACGGCCTATCGACAAGATCATGATGGAGATAATTGAACAAAGGCACCCAGATGCTTGCATTGGATCTGAACGGTTCACTGATCTGGACTATGATTTGGCTCTTCTTGGTGTAATGCTGGACATTGTGGTTCTATCCTTTGACGTAGCCTAATGGATCACGAGGCAATCAGTTAAGGCTTGAAATCAAAGGAGCAAATAAACGAAGCAAACACGACAATGGACCCATATGACCAACCCTAGACCACATGTAGGTGACTGGAAACCAGTTGTTTGTAGGTTCACATCATCGGTTCTCATGATAAGGCCGATGGTGACAGCCGAAGCAGGACGTTTTGGCGCCGGACATTTTGGCGCCACCGCTTTGGCGCCGGACGTTTTGGCGCTAATAAACGTAGTAAATAGCGTTAATTTTTTTAATGCAAAGAAATATCAGTAGGATAGCCATTGGATAGGAGCGGTAGTTATCGTGGAGTAACACCTCATCTTGCGCGCTAACGTACCCTGTCAGTTTCATTACGGTAGGTTTAGTGTTACTCGTAATCAAGCCGTGTCGTCGAGCCAAAAACGGTGGCGCCTAAACAACCGGCGCCTACAGGGTCTCGCCAAAACGGCGGCACCAAAACGGCGGCGCAAAAATGTCACGTACCTGGTGATAGCAGAGCTGAGGTACAGCGACGGGTGACCATTGCCACATGAGCAAGCTACACCTCAGCCCCGACATTTACATCAGAATCGGGTTTGTCGGTTTGTACTCACTTAGCGACACAAACAGCTGTCAATCGCTCGTCCGGCCCGATCGACACGCTCTTCGCTTCCACACGTCAACGAGAGAACATCAACCGCTGTGCTTTGCATGTTCATCTCTTTGGGACTGTCTTCCTGTGAATATTGATATTCGTGCTATTTCTGTTAACGCGGCCGAAGTTACATTCTCCTCGTTTAAATCTCTTAGACAGCCAAACACATATTTTTACTTTAAAATGTCCTAAATAAAATAAAAGCCCAGATACACAAATCTAGCAGTGTCGAAGATGATCAGAACATGGAGGCCGCTGCTGTTTGGACAAATAGCGTTAGATATGTGCCCTTTAGAAACGGTGTGCCTGCCTCGTCGCTCCTTCCAATGGCAACACAATACACATCCCAGTCTTGCCTTGTTAGCTAGAGACGAATTTATGATATTCAGAAACACAACCGGTCGAACATAAGGAGCGAACGAAGGCCAGTTTGTCATGACGATATTAAACGCCAGCTGCTGCTGATGGGTATGACTTCTGTCTCGTTGATTATTGTGTAGATAATAATCAGCAACGGTGTCATTATTTCTTTAGGGGTTTCAGATTTTATCCTAACAAAAACCCGCACGCACAAAACCGCGCCACAAAATACCGCGCGCTCAAAACCGCTCTGTTCATTATGTTGACGATCACAACAGCGACTGTCATCGCTTATAGTGAAGTTCTTTATTGGGATGGAAGATAGAATCACATTAACAAATATGGAAACGCTATTTCCAGGTTTATTTTTGAAAGGACAAATTTCTAAAACTAGACATGCACTGGTATAGGCTTAGTAAATCTTGCCTAAATGTTCTACAACGAAAAATGAAAATCAAACTTTAAACGGTAAACGTGTAGTTTAGCGTCGTAAATTTTTTAAGGTAGATAAAGTATTCCCATATCAATTTAAACGTTTACCCTTATATTTGTCATATTCCAGAATATATTTGTGCTAAGAAAAACAACGGAATAAGACTAAATTAAGAAGAGAAAATAGGAACGAAGTGAGCCGTTAAGCGCCCATTCGACGACAACCGGAAGTCAAGCGGCTATCGTACATTACCCGCGGCTATAATAGCTACACGTCAACTTAACACAATACTGAATATTGCGTTAAGTTGACGTGTTAAGCCTATGAGATACGTAAAAACTACGTTAATAGGCACCTTTGAAACAGGCCGCTCACTCTTGCGCTTCACTAATTACCGTCTATGAGGCACTCACACTTCCCACACGATTGATTCGAATATAAGTGTTTTATGCTCTCAGTTTGCATTGAAACTGACATAGGCCTACTTGTGCGTTTGCAAGTGGTGTAATAAAGAATATACTTGCTTACTTACTTTTCTTCTGCATTATGTAAACGTCCTGCACATGGCATTTTGACCAGGGTTACTACTATCATAATTCTAATCCTTACATATCCTTCCTAATTACTCATTTCCTCCAATCACTCTTTCCCAGTGTTCACGCTTCACACTTACCAAAACGGCAATCATCCATCACCTTCAATCACTATCCTCACAGTGGTAATCCTTCAAACTTACCATTAGTGTCAAGCCAAAATCCATTGGAACAAATACATTGCAAGAAAATAATGCTGTTATTTGACCATTGAAATAAAATAATTATCGTCTAAGAATGCGAAAGCCCATTCTAGGACCAAAGGAGCACCCCAATGCTAATCAAAACGCCAATCAGTCATCTGTTTAAATCACCATTCTCTAAGTGGCAGACCTTGGAACTTACCATTTTTGTCAATGCAAAATCCATTGTACAAATGCATTGCAAGAGAAACTGTTATTTGACCCTTGAAATAAAATACTTATCCTCTAAGTACGTGAAACCCTTTTAGGGCCTAACGAGCACCCTCATTGCAATCCAAAACGCCAATCACCTATCTGTTTCAATCACCATTGTCTAAGTGGTTGCCCTTCAAGAACACCACTATTGCCAATGCAAATCCATTGTACAAATGCATTGCAAGATATACTGTTACTTGACCGTTGAAATAAAATACTTATCCTCTAAATAAGTGAAAACCTTTTCTCGGGCCTAAAGAGCACCCTCAGTGCTACCCAAAACGCCAATCAACCGTCTGTTTCAATCACCATTGTCTAAGTGGTTGCCCTTCAAGAACACCATTATTGTCAATGCAAAATCCAATGTACAAATGCATTGCAAGATACCGGTATTCTGTTACTTCTGTGCGCTTCGGCGTGAAACTCCGATTCAGCGTCCGCGCAGTAGTCGGGAGCGCCTCTGAATAGGCAATCTGGTAGGGGCGCTATAACAAGTGTTCAAATACAATACAATACAATACAATACAATACTTGATCCTTGAAATAAAATATTTAGCCCTTAATTATGTGAAAGCCGTATCTAGGGACTAAAGAGCTCCTTCAGTGCTATAGAAACCGCCGATCACCCATCTCTTTCAATCACCGTTCTCTAAGTGGTAGCCCTTGAAACTTACCACTATTGCCAATGCAAAATCCATTGTAAAAATGCACTGCAAAATATACTGTTATTAAACCCTAGAAATAAAATACTTAGCCCTTTAGTATGTGAAAGCCGTATCTAGGGCCTAATGAGCACATTCAGTGCTATAGAAACCGCAAATCACCCATCTCTTTCAATCACCATTGTCTAAGTGGTAGCTCTTCAAGAATACCACCAATGCCAATGCAAAATCCATTGTACAAATGCAATGAAAGATATACTGTTACTTGGCCTTTGAAATAAAATACTTAGACCCTAAGTATGTGAAAGCCGTATCTAAATTGGCTTCCTGTCTAAGAATAAAGCGCTTGGCTGTAGCGCAAACAATGCTTGGAGCACGTTCTAAATATTCAAAGAGAATTGGGCAGAGTTTCGTGTCTTCTTATTGGCTGCTGTCACTAAGAACAGGAGTGGCAGGCGTGATAGTTGTAGGCTATTGTCTATTTCTAAAAAGAGAAGCGACCTTTGAACTGACCCCTGTTATCTGTTGATTCTAATAGTGGTAGTCGTTTCTAGGTGATGACGTCATTTGACCTTTGACCTGTACTTTGCACTTTATTCTAGTAATGGCACTATAGTTAATCTTATTCTAGTAATGGCACTAGGGAATGCAAACCCGGGGTCTTTTTTCGAAACCCGGGTTTCGGGTTTGACCGCCGTGAAAACCCGGGTAACCCGGGTAACCCGGGTTTGGACGGGTTAACAAATTTTACATGATATTATTACTGCAATATTTCTTGCGTAAGAACAACGTCGTCGTATGCATCTACAAGTCCAACGTTCTCCAACCGTCAAGAATTTTGCATAAAAAGAAAACTTTAGGATAATCGCGATTTTTTTTATATAAGCAGTGTTTTTCAATAAAAATGTTCCGGAACTGAACAATTCCAGAACAGTTATGGAAGACATTGCAAGGGTTCCGAAGGCCTAAACCTGGGCCTCTAATTTTATAGCATCTTGAATACCAATAAACACTGAAAACGCTGAAATTAAATTTAATTAACTAAATAATTTTTTATTAAAAATGTAAGTAAATAAAATAATTTTTAGCAGCTTGAAAAAATTCACGCAATGCCGTTCCGGAGCGTTCTGTCTGAAAGAAACATTGCATAGGCCTATAAAAATAATTGTCAAATGACAGCTTAATCGTCTACATCTTAGCTTTAGGCCATTCCAGTGCCTGCCCATTTGCTTTCAGAAGATAATTTAGTCATCGTTACTCTGCAACCCAATTTGGCAGAGCCAAAACTTACTAAAGTAGATGCTGCTTTGGAGACATATCGCTGCCTGTGATTGTGCTTGGACTAAGAGGCCTACCGTCATTGGCTTTGTCAGAACGACAAGGGTCACCAACGTCCTTGTGTTTCAGCAGGTTTATCTTATGCTTGGACCCGAGATGAGCCTATGCAGTATGCATATTTCTTGTTGCACCGCTGGCAATTTTTGCTGCGAGTTACATAACTGACATTGAGACGTCTGGCCCTCAGAATCGTGAACGAAATGATCCCAAACACTACCCTTTACATTTGCTGATTTAGACATTGTTTGGATTTGTGTCTGAAATCACTAAATTCAAATAGAAACAGTTTAGTTCTATTATTTACGAATTCGAAGTTACGACGCCGACGTGTCAAAACACTCAACATTGGTCGTGTGAAATGGGAAGCCACACTCATACGAAGTCACCAATAAAGATATGGAATGAGCCGATAAATAAGTACAAGTAGTAGTTAGACGTTGTATTAGGTAAATCTGTTATCAACCACTATTATCGTTATATTTCCATTACTCTGCATTTGTGAGTTTCACACCGTGAAGGACGGTGAAAGTTACGATTTTCAAACCCGTCGAACCCGGGTTTCAATCGCGTTCAAACCCGGGTTTCGGGTTTGGAAAAAAGCCAGGTAACCCGGGTTACCCGGGTTCGGGTAACCCGGGTTTGCATTCCCTAAATGGCACTATAGTTAATTTTATTCTAGTAATGGCACTATAGTTAATTTTATTCCAGTAATGGCACAATAGTTAATTTTATTCCAGTAATGGCCACTAACTCACTACTCTTCTGGGATGATGCCAGTTCCACGATAGCTGCCATTTTTGTCACATAATGAGCTTTTATTGCACAAAGTGAAAAGACTTGTGCTGTAAGCTTAGTTCATAATTATTCAAAGCTTGCTTCACAAATAAAAAAATACTCGAATCATGCTAGATTAGCAGCATAAAGAGCAATAGTGAACGATTCAATTGCATATGAAACAAACTGTAATGAAAAACTTTACTTCTTAAGTTGGCGTGAAAAATTTTGAAATTGCCTATAATTCAGAAACCGTTTTTCTAACAAAAAGAATTTGAAACAAGCTTTTTATTTGTAAATAAGTTTACTATTCTTTTATTTAATTAAATTTAGTTGCGGTATTGATCATGATTTAGAAAGATGGAGCTTGTAGTTCATGGGTGCTAAGTTTAATTTATAGGGCCTAATGTTGCTATTTATAATGTCAGATGCGCAATTTTTTCGATTTCTACAAAAAAGTCTCAAAACTTAGCGACCTCCAAACTTGCTTAGATTTCTTCAATTTTTTCAACACAGAGTCTTCTAGTCATGTGAAACAAAGGGCAGCCTTTGTGAACAGCATATTTCTAAAAAAAATTTTCAAGATGCTATAAAATTAGAGGCCCTAGGTTTTGGCCTTCGGAACCCTTGCAATTGTCCAAATGTATGGACATAGAACTATATAATTCTCACAGATAAAGTTTGAAAGCGTCTCTAGTTAAGCGTGCCTATTCAGGACATAGCCCATGTCATCCTGATACCGAAAATTGCCGTAGGTCGGATTCCGGTATCTCTTCGGTCACCAGGATAGCGTCTTCGGAATCTTCCCTCTTCTTTGCTCGTCTGCTGAGCTCGGCCTTTCCCGTCGGGCAAAGGACTTAACGGTGCCACCGACGATGCCTTACGCTGGATTAACTTGGAAGACGACAGCAACTCGGATCAACACAGCAGATTGTATTATTAATGTCAAACAGCTTAAAACACTACAACTCTGGCTTAACTCTGAACTTCCACTCTTAACTTCTACTGAACTTCTTCACTTAACTTCGAAAATCAAATGTCAAAAGTTCTTCCAACACGCAACAGGCGTCTCTATTTATAGGTTTTCGAGGCAGACAATTGTCCATATGCAAATGTCCGTATACAAATGTCCGTTTGCAAATGTCCGTTGCCAAGACAAATGTCCGTTGCCAAGACAAATGTCCGTATACAAATGTCCGTTTGCAAATGTCCGTTGCCAAGACAAATGTCCGTTGCCAAGACAAATGTCCGTATACAAATGTCCGTTTGCAAATGTCCGTTGCCAAGACAAATGTCCGTTGCCAATACAAATGTCCGTATACAAATGTCCGTTTGCAAATGTCCGTTGCCAAGACAAATGTCCGTTGCCAAGACAAATGTCCGTTTACAAATGTCCGTTTGCAAATGTCCGTTGCCAAGACAAATGTCCGTTGCCAAGACAAATGTCCGTATACAAATGTCCGCAGGCAAATGTCCGTTGCCAAGACAAATGTCCGTATACAAATGTCCGTTTGCAAATGTCCGTTGCCAAGACAAATGTAATTCCAGGGGTACGATTTGGTTATTGCCTAACTCAAAAGCAGCTGTAGCTGTTGCCAAGACAAATGTCAGTATATCAGTGTCCAGACTCCGTGGCCAATCACGCGCGCAGGCAAATGTCCGCAGCCTACCACATAACGCCACACTGATAACGGACATAGCGCTATAGGTTGATTTAAAAAAAAGGACATAGAACCTTATAATTCCAGGGGTACGATTTGGTTATTGCCTAACTCAAAAGCAGCTGTAGCTGTTGTGCAGCCTGCTTTATCTGCCAGTATATCAGTGTCCAGACTCCAGAGATAAGAGATAATCCACGTCTGTTTCACTGAAGACATTACCCATGTCATCAAAATCTTCTATTAAATTCTTGACATCCGCCTAATCTTTCTCACATGAAGGTCTTTGTTCATGGTGTTTGCAGTCTTTGGCATTTGGATTGATGTTACCTTCAATTATTTATTTCTCGTATTATTTATTTCTACTGTAAGCTACTGTGCGTTTGCGGGTAATCAAATAAAGAATATTCTTACTTCCTTACTGACTTTCAAATTCTTGCAAAATCGGTATGACTTCACGACCAGCAATTACCCATCTGCTAAGAGCAGCGTCACTCTCTGTCAGCCCTACTGCACCGCCATCACCTTTTATGGGCTCATAGGCTTACTCTACGGAAATGTTTGAAAACTGTCTATTACACTTTGAAATCATGAAACGAGAAGCTTCAAATTCAGATGCAGCAGCTGGATGGATTGTTTTAAAGTAGACACATCTCTCAAGTGTACAGACATCCACTGAATCTGCTTTGAAAAAGCATTCAGTGGTTGATCAAAAGTAATCACAGGTATCTGATATCAATGGTACACAGCTGTCTGAACGACACTAAAAGAAAGCCTAATTATTGCTACTATATTGGCACTATGCTGAAACAAGGGCAGCATGGCAATAACAGGCAGCGACCAACATTCTTCCAGTTCTGCTTCAGCAAGGTTAAATGCTCATGAAATATTGTCAGGTTCTGAATTGCTCTGAATGCAGAACATTACTTCACTGAGCCATTCATAGTCAACTGCCATATAAACACTCAAGTTCAGCATCGGACACTGAATTATCGGAATAATTGGATCTTACTTTGAAAATACTTAAAATGTTAATGTTGTTCGACCTCATTGTCTGCATTTCTAAGTCAGACTTTTAATCTACTTCAGAGACGACGAAGAGGAATCTGGAGTCGATCGGGGAGTAGTCCAAAGACCTTCATGAAGAGCAGAAGAACTGTTCGTCTGAAAACCCCGTAAACCCATCTCCATCCTCTTCTGTCGTCAACTGAACATCAGCCTATAAATAGGAGATGATGGCAACAGAAGAGACGTCACTCATTACTGACTGAAGGGCACCAGCGTATACAGCGATTCATCAAGTGGACTTAATATGCAGCCGTGTTTAATACTTCAGAGAATATGGGTATATTTCACAACCGGAGGCAAATTAGATTATTTTCCATCTTCTCCTTTGGGTGGCTTACACAAAGTGTACAATTATAATTTATGATTTTGAAATACATCATAGGGCATAAGTTAGGTATAAAAAATTATTTCTGCTAAATTATTTAGATGATTAGTATGAGAAAATAATTATAAAGTCCAATTTTAACCCGAAATTGCATGGTCCTTTCTAATGGTGAGTCAATTTAACGTTGTGTTAGGGTAACAGTTGAAGCGCTGAACTGATGTTTTATAATTTTAGATCATTAACTTACATAATTATATCCATTGCTTGATATGGTTTTTATTAACTTATTAACGAACTAAATAATTAAAAATAAATAAAACCCTCTGTCTTCAAATATTGCTTACAACTCCGTTACGAATGGGTTTCTGCCATCTGTGGAATAAATTGAAAACTCAATTTTTTCGAATTGACATCTTTGATAGCAGGGAACATTTCTGCATTAATTTTACCAAAAGAAATCAATATGGATGTTTGCTTCTGTTGACAATTTGCGGAAATTTATGCGGTAATGTTATAGTATTATAAAGATTTACAACTCCGTGACTGTAATAATTAAATTTTACGTATAATATATATAATTTTTTTCTTTCAAAATAATATTGACACTGACAGCCTGACCACTATAAACTAACTATTTTTATATCTTAACTCGTCTGGAAAGCGTGGAGACCTAATTATGAATATTTTACAATTTTACAACTCCGTTACTACAACTCCGTTACTTTATTTTTCTATTAAAATGAATTTATTTCATGGTACATGTAGATAATTTATCCCAATAATAATTTAGGTTGCTGTGTAATAATTCAATACACTTCTTCTTTACGTTCTCTGCCCTTCGGCAGGTTCCAACCTCCAATGACGCCACTCCCCTCCGTGCTGTGCCCCTCCCCCAACTCGCTGCATCCGTCGGCCATCCACCCCAATTCAATACACACTTAATACTAATTAATCACTAATTGTAAACAGTGGCGGTATAGTGTACTGTGTTTTCATTGAGTAACGGAGTTGTAAATATTTAGGAATCAAACTTGTATGTGTTTCAAATAGTAAAAAAGTAAAATAAAAAATTAGGCCAAAATTGTCAAATTTAAGCTCTGCTCAATATTAAGTATGTTTTAGCAATGCAAGTAAAATGTTTGTGTAAGAAATTGTTTTTATTTTTCGTGACTTTTTTTCTCTAATTCTATTTCTGAATTTGCCTCCGGTTGTGAAATATACCCATTATAATATTTTCAATGTTATGCCAGTTCGTTGAATATTACGGAATTTGGACCATAGTTATTAGGTTAACTTGGGCTCGTCCAAAAACTACAGGCCTAAATAATGCGATGGCAAGAGCCAAACTGAGACGAGACGCAGGACTATACCTGTGTGTTGTACACAGGTACAATCCTGCATAATAATGCATACAGGTCTGCATGTAGTCCAATCTTATACATAGAACTTTCTTTCGGTGAATCCCGAAATCTCCATCGACCTTTAGGTCAACTTTTCGCAGTGCTTCAGTTATTAAAATAAGCTGGTGATCGAAAATTTTACAGATTACCAAAGTGCACGAGCACAGGTCAAAAATCTAATGTTGTTAATAATATTGCACACAAAACCATTTACAATTCCTGTTATCAGACGGCGGATGTTTGTCGTCGTTGAGTGTCGTTGAGTATCGCTCGACACAATGTCATGTGACCTTTGCTGCTTTCGAATTGAAGTTGCACACACACACACATACACGCGCACGCGCGACACATGTCTTACAATCGCAGCATACGGTAATGCAGTAGAACGCCTTATGTAAATATACCTTTGTCTGCGGGTAATTGCTCTTCTCCTAAATTAGCCTTGAATGGGAGAACTGATCGACAGTTGGCTTTCTATGAATCAACTTATGTGACAGGCGATTCATAGCCGGGATTTAGCAGAACTTAAGTGTTGGTAGTCAGATCAGGCCACGTTCAGTACATACAGCCATTAGCAGGTCGGTACTTTTAAGTCTACCACTAAGGCTAATAATTGGACGCCTTGATCGAGTCCTTCGTTGAGCTGCTCGCTCATTGGCCGACCTTCTAAATATGATTCTGTCTCTGCCTATATGAGTGATGTCGTTCACTGGCTCCCTGTTTCTCAGCGCATCTACCGAGTTGCTGCACTTGTCTGGCGACGACTACTTGGCTGCGCGCCATCCTACTTGTCCGATCTTGAATGACTCCTATTTAGGTGCCTAACTGCCTATATTTGTCGACCTGTCTCTGATCTCGCAGCCCGTCGAACTTTGCATTCTTCAGCAAGAAGGAAGCTTTTGGTCCCGCCAGCTCACACTTCTAAGTAAGTAAGTATATTCTTTAATAACCAATTGCTAATCGCACTTTGGTGTACATACACCTTATAAACACAGTTAATAAGTATAAAGTATCCTGACAATAAAGGTTTTTCGCATCAAGTAAGTTAGTGACAATATCCCATCATAAACCAACTGCCAACCGCACCTTGGTGCAAAATCATTAGAGTCCCGCATAATTATATCTAAGAATGTCAGCCAATCTTGATCAGACCTTACAATTACTAGTGATGAAAGTTTTACGCATCAAATTATCTGCGGGAGGAATGATACGGTCCAGGCCTGGGGGCGGAAGGAATATTTAGAAGTTTAAATTGGGGGAAGCAAGTCATGTAACCAATGATGGGCAAAATACTTTCCAAAAGTATTTTGAAAATACAAAATAAATACTTTTAAAAGTATTTTGAAAATACAAAATTAAATAGTATTTTGAAAATACTTTTCAAAATAGTTTTCAAAATACTTTTCAGAAATCAACATTTTGAACTTTTATCACAACTCGCGATTGCGTGCATTTACATTGCATTTGTGTACTTCACAGTGATCAAATAGTTTCTTATGACTTGAAGCATTGATGAAATTGTAATTTGTAACTTCTATTGCGCCGGTGCTTAATGCACAATGTATCAACCGATGGCACAGTAAAACCAAGCTGTAATCAAGTCAATATCCAGAAGATCAATCCTTAAGACTTAAGTCCTTAAGGCAGTCTATGATGGATAAGCAATTTTAAGGAGGCAAGTTGTACATGTATGTTGAGAAGAAAATGACACAAGTGACCGAGGAGAGTGCACAGACACAGGGAGAGAGTTCCAAAAGTAGGTCCAGCAAC
The DNA here is from genome assembly GCA_020284085.1 of Aporrectodea caliginosa. NCBI lineage: Eukaryota > Metazoa > Annelida > Clitellata > Crassiclitellata > Lumbricidae > Aporrectodea > Aporrectodea caliginosa. The sequence goes on from JACEVL010000072.1 coordinate 450,140, forward strand.
CAGAAAGAACTCATTCGCCAAGACTTGGCAAGAAGAGTTCTCGATTTAGGTACGACCAGACAATGATATTCAGATGACCTTGTTAAATAATTATAAGTCCTGGAAACAAGAACTGATTTTAAGTATTGCAGTTGGCCAGAGCACACAGTTTTATAAACTATGAGCCCCAATTTGAGAATAGGCCTAATTCTTTACTGAATAGGACGCCCAATGTAAATATTAAAGAACAGGGATCAAATGTTCATATTTGGATGTATTAGTTATGGCTCTACCCAAAGACTTTTGAACTCTCTACAGTTTGACCTATAGATACCAGTAAGAAGCGAGTTGCAGTAATCTAGGCGAATGGAAAACAATGTAGGCCTATATTTCAGAGATATCGTAGCATACATGGGCACATGACGCATAGTTCTGTGTATGTAACCAATGAACATACATGATGACTTACAAATACTGTTTACATGACCCGTGAGAGACATGGTAAAATTGAAAACAACGCCTAAGTTACGAAACGCATCTGCCAGCTCAACAATTGATTCACCCAGTTTCAATGACTCAAGCCAATTAATTTTTTTAAGTCGCTTAGAAAAGTATTTTGGAAAAGTATTTTGAAAAAGTATTTTAAATTCTCCAAAATACGTTTTTAAACTATTTTGAAAATACTTTTGCAAAGTACTTTTTAAAAGTATTTTGAAAATGCAAAATAAAATAGTATTTTCTATTTGAAAATAGAAATCTATTTTCAAAATACTTTTGCGCCCATCACTGTATGTAACACATGCCCATTATCCACAAGGATCGATGAAAAAAGGCGGAAATCAGCCTTTATGCATAGCTGCTCAAAAGACAGGGACTCTCCAGGAAGATAGTGACAGCGGATCAAGCGCCGCATCAAGACTTCAAACTTGTCTTTGTCACGCTGTCTCACGAAACCCCACCAGGCGGGTGAGGCATACAGCATTCTTGCCAAGGTAGTGGCTCGCACAACGTCATACAGATGTAGACCACGCAGGCGACCAAAGTTCGCAAAGCGTAAAAGGATTGACGGGCCTGACAGCAAAGTCGTTGGATATGATTATTAAATCTTAAGTCATCAGAAATGGTTACTCCCATGATCACCATACTGGTAGCCTTAACTAGACCTGTGGTGGTTCCTGGGGCAGTAAGGTAACCAAGGCCCACCCTCGGGCGGTGAATTATCATTTCACTGGTTTTCTTTTGGTTCAACTTCAGGTTACAGTCAGCAGCCCATCGGGAGATATGGTCCAATTCTAAAGTCACAGAAGCACTATTTGAGGAAGGGATTAAAAGGTAGCAGTCATCTGGATATTTGAGGAGCCTGTTTGCAGGGTTAGTTAGTTAGACAGCGTCGAGCCTTTTCGATTGTGGGTCCCTACATCTGGAGTGGCCTCCCACTAGACTTGCGATTGATGCCTCGGCTAAACTCGCCTGCTTTTTATAAGCGGGATTGATGAAAAAATAATTGCTGTTTAAATAGAAGTTCGATTGATTAAAAGAATTCCTGCTAAATAGAACATGGATTGATGAAAAGAATTCTCCCCCAAGTAGAAGTTGGATTGATGAAAAATAATAATGCTATAGTGGACGAATAATTAAGAACGCTAAACTTCGAAATTAGAAATGCTGTGTTCAACCTAGAGTTAAACACAGCACTTTGTCGCATCAAGCTCAATACTATAATAATAATAATAATAATAATAATAATAATAATAATAATAATAATAATAATAATAATAATAATAATAATAATAATAATAATAATAATAATAATAATAGGAGGTCTTGGCATCCGTCGCGTGTCCTCGCTGGCATTACCCGCCTTTTTGGCTTCCGCCGCAGGCACCGCTTCTTTGCAGGCCTCCATCTTGTCCAACTGTGATGTGCCCCAGGATTGCTCCCTTGCAATGGCCCAAGAACAATGGTTGATTGATTCGGGTGCTCCACTCCCTGAAGCAAATCTCTCCCATAAGCAGTGTTCCTGGGATCACCCTCTCATTTTGAAAGACCTGGCAGCTTTAGGGGCTTCAGTAGTAACCGATTACCACAGGGCCAGGTTGAGAGCAGTCGCCTCACCACATGCAGGTGATTGGCTCCTAGCACTCCCCATAAGCGCTTGTGGATTGAGGCTAAGCGACGAGGCAGTCCGTATTGCAACAGGCCTGCGCCTCGGGGCCGATTTATGTGCTCCTCACGAGTGCCCTTGTGGAGCGACAGTCCAAGAGGACGGCTCACATGGCATGTCATGCAGCCTTGGGCCAGGGCGTACTGCCAGACACGCCTCACTAAATGACATCATTTGGCGTGGCCTCACCAAAGCTGGCTTCCCGGCTACTAAGGAGCCTACTGGACTTGCTAGGTCTGATGGGAGACGCCCAGATGGTGTGACGCTCATTCCATGGGAGGGTGGCAAAAGCCTTGCCTGGGATGCCACTGTCATCGACACCCTGGCAGTGTCATACCGCACCAGATCAGCTGAGGTTGCTGGTGCTGCTGCTGAGATCGCAGCAGACAGAAAAACAACCAAATACACTGCCATTTTGCCATCTTACTGCTTTGTGCCCTTGGCCTTTGAAACGCTGGGTCCAATAAACCAAGAAGGCCTTGCTTTAATCAACCTTCTTGGCTACCGACTTGCCCAAACTTCTGGAGACAATAGAGAGACAACTTTTCTCTTTCAGCGCTTGTCTATGACTATTCAGCGCTTCAACGCAGTTGCTTTTTCTAGCACTTTCCTAACCCACCAATCCATCTGTGAAGATTAGCCATTCCAGAACAACGCGCCCCCTAATTTTTGCAATCCTGAGGGATCATATGTACCTCGGGGGGAAAAAAAAAAAAAAAAATAATAATAATAATAATAATAATAATAATAATAATGAACCTTTAACGCAATTCTATAATAGTTTCTTAGAGCCTGAGGGATCATTTTGACCTCGGGCGAAAAATCCTATAATAATAATAATAATAATAATAATAATAATAATAATAATAATAATAATAATAATAATAATAATAATAATAATAATAATAATAATAATAATAATAATAAAAATAATAATAATAATAATTCTCTTGCTTCCAAAGGAGCAGGAAGACAACATCGACATGGTATGCTCAACGACGTTATTTGGCGAGCTTTCACCAGAGCCAAAATACCGGCAATCAAAGAGCCCAATGGCCTCTTCAGATCAGACGGCAAAAGGCCTGACGGAGTCACCATCATACCTTGGTACAGAGGTCGTTGCTTGGCATGGGATGTCACGGTGCCAGATACCTTCGCTGCATCCTACGAACATATAACATCGCAAAACGCAGGTGCGGCAGCTGAAAAAGCAGCTCGCAACAAGGAAAACAAATATGCCGCTATCTCACAATCACATCATTTCGTCCCTGTGGCAGTCGAAACTGCAGGAAGCTGGCACGCAGAATCACTGGCGGACCGTCAAGAACTAGGACGCAAGATCTCAGCAGCGACAGGCGACCAGCGTGAGACCAGTCTTCTTCTACAACGCTTATCAGTCGCCCTACAAATCGGAAACTCTCTATCAGTTTTAGGCACCTCAGATTGCAACAACAGTAGCCCAGGACTGAACGACGGCTTATAAAAACATTGAAAACAGTTACTTTTAATCAGTCTGTACATATGTTTGTTGGCTTTATGAAGAAATAAATTTGTCTTATAATAATAATAATAATAATAATAATAATAATAATAATAATAATAATAATAATAATAATAATAATAATAATAATAATAATAATAATCGAACTGTCAAATGCCTTCAACAGCATCCCTCGCGATTAAGATGGGAGGGCTGGGAATCAGGAGGGTGTCATCGCTGGCACTGCCCGCCATCTTTTGGCTTCGGCCGCGGGCACCCTCCCCACTCAGTCCCTCATCTTGGGAACAACACTCGAGAACGCAGACACGGCCTACACTTCAGCGCGTTCGCAATGGATGCAACTCGCCAGGATTTCCGACCCAACGGCCGTCCCCAGTCACAAACAATCACAATGGGATGGGCCGTTGCTGCAGGAGGTCTTATCGTCGGTTAGTGGCGCACTGCAGGACCCTTACGACCAGGCCAGACTAAGAGCGGTGCAGTTCCCTCATGCCTCCGACTGGCTACATGCCCTCCGATACTTTGACCGCATATGATCTGAGGATGAGCGACGAGGCCGTGAGAGTTGCGGCCGGTTTGCGCTTGGGCCTGGCCATTTGCGAGCCGCACACGTGCGCATGCGGTACTCCGGTGTCGTCCTGTCAGGCTCACCCGGCCTCTCCTGCCATTTGACGAAGGATTACGGACGGCACCGCTAGACACTGCGCTCTCTGACGATCAATCATCTACCGCAGCCTCAACAGGAGCCGGCACCCCTGCGGTTAAGGAGCCGTCTGGCCTCACCAGATCGGACGGGAGGAGGCCTGATGGCCAGACCCTGATACCGTGGGGCAACGGGCGGACCTTGATATGGGACGCGACGGTGGTGGATACCGTGGCCGCCTCATACATCCCTGAGACGGCGACCGAAGCTGGAAGGGCGGCGGAGTTGGCTGCCACAAGGAAACACGCCAAATACGCAGATCTACAGTCCCTGTAGCCCTGGAGACCCTTGGCCCTCTCAACAGAGAGGGTCTCGCCTTCATCTCCGAGATGGGTCGCCGCCTGACGAAAATATCCGGAGACACCCGAGAGACAGGATTCATCCTCCAGCGCCTGTCGGTTACGGTCCAGCGTTTCAACGCGGTTGCCTTCCAGGGCACCATGTCGAGGTTGCCCGGCGCTGAGGAGCGACCACCTCAACAACACTAAGCCTTACCGTGTCTTAACAATGACAATAATAATAATAATAATAATAATAATAATAATAATAATAATAATAATAATAATAATAATAATAATAATAATAATAATAATAATAATAATAATAATAATAATAATGGGCTGTCCTTTGGGCGATCATTGATACTCATCACGCTACAAGTGTGACTTTCGACATTACTGCAGTAATTAAGTGAACTTGTCGCAGTAAAGTACCAACTTTTGTTAAAATCGAAATAGATGAATTCTTCGCGGAAAGTATACTAAAGAAAAACTGGAAGTAGCAACATCTCGTTCTCATTCTCCTCGCGTGTCTTAAAATAGAGAAACAAATGTTAGCAGAGCGTATACCGTTTGCACATAATGCACAAGGAAGTACAATACAAATGGTGAATTAAGTAACTAAAGAAAAATTACCAAGAATTTATTTTTTGATAAATATAGTTTTAGTTTTCGTTTGATTAATTTTCGTTTCGTTTGAGTTTTTATTGCTACAAATTTCGTTTTAGTTTTAGTTTCCGTTGTCTGCGTATTTTAGTTTTAGTCTTAGTTTTCGTCAACGAAAATGTTCAATTTTCGTTAATTGCCATTTTCGTTTTCGTTTTCGTTGACGAAAACGACACTAGTCAATAGGCTCAGTAGACACAAATGTACGACTTTCAGCTGCTGTGGACTCAGGTAGGTAAGGTCTGGCTTCGGATAGTAACCTGTAAGTTCTATAATTTGCTCGTTCTGCGGGGCAGAAAGGTAATTACACTGGCCTCCATGCCAGGCCCTACCTATATATATATATATATTCGTTTAATTGAGTTCAATTGCTGACATACCGCAGCCATTTACACGAGAGAAGAAATGTCTTAGAAAGTTAATAAAAATAAATAAAATCAAATAAACAAACAGTTTAAAGAATAGATCGGTCATAGTCAGAAAGTGGGGGCTATGGTCGAGTGTCTGTACAGTACTCGGGAAATGTAATTTCTGTCGTCCTTTCTTGGAAGCTCAAAGCTGTGAGGGCGAGGGCGCAGACTATGTGGCCTGTGAACCCTTTGTTGAAACAGGTCGAGCAGGACGTGCGTGCTCTGTCGCATCACAGCTCGCAACAGCCGGCCCTCGATGTCGCGTACGAGCGCATCAACGCTCATGACCTTACCTCCATCGGCTAACAACTTTGACGAGGTGGCAGCCGAGGAAAGCCCGGCTCTTGATTCAAGAGCCCCTGGTGGTCGGGACCAGGGTGGGCTCGATTGCGTGGTCACTGCATGCATTTCCTGCATTGATCCTTCGACTACTTCCAATCGGTCAAGTTGGGTTGTCAAAATATGTTAGCAGAGCTTCTTGATTCTACCAGTCTCTTATCCGATTCAACCTATCACCTATCTGCTTCCATCTGCCTCTTATGACCCAGCCCAAAGCGTTGAAGAACCCCAAATTTCACAGATAAGCCTACCTAAGAGATGCGAGAATAACCAAGAATGGCCATTTAAGAGCGATCAGTGAGGTAAGAACGAAACCAGTGAAAAGGAGGCCCACTGAGAGTCTGAGACCAAATGAGATTTCAAGACGACGTTAAAGCATGTCATGATTTAGTATGTCAAATGCTGAAGATGCCTCAAAGAGTGCCAAAAGAGTCACGTGCGATTCATAAAATAATAGTAGAGCAGTTCCAATAAAGTAGAGATAATAGAGCAGTTTCAGTAGAGCGATAAACTCTAAAACCAGACTGCCTGGACAGAAGAAGACAAGACTGTTCAAGACAAGGAAGGAGCTGCAGAGAAACAAGACGCCACAAAGTCTGAGAGATTGCGGTAGATTATAAATATTGCGGTAGATTTGAGGTATGCTAGGATCTAGGTTAGATTTCTTGAGGTTTGGGAAAAAAGGGCCAATTTCAGATCGAATGGGAGCATGTATATTTTATGCACATTCATATTAGGCAGAACGTAACCACGAGCATTAACATTTACGCTGACAGTAGACTGTTTTGTGAATCGTCCTAGAAGTAGCTTGTTACCAACTACGCTATATAAATGGTCGTAATTACAATTACAATTACAACGTGCGAATATATTGAGCAGTGTCTCAATTCGGCACAGGTCGGATCAATCAGTGGCCAGAGGCCACATCTAGGTCACCCATCGAAGTTTTACAGACACAGGCAAACGTAGCCACAGGTTAAGCAACTCGATCTTCTTTAAAACGAATAATCCGCTGATTTAATCCAAAGGCAAAGTCATTACATGAACTAGCGATATTTAGCTTTTAACGCAATTTATCTTCAAAATCTGTAGGTAAAGAAGGTGTACTGGAATATGAAGAACCTGTCGATATTGAGCTGATTACGAGTTTCTGAAGTAAACTTAAACTCAGCCGTGTAGAATAATTAATAGTCATCACACGTTAGGTTGTAGTAAAATTACGAATAAATCATGAAAATATACAATGACGCTAAAACTAGTTATTACTAAGTTCACGAACGCTATTCTTACGAACCTGACTTCATTATTAATTGCTGGTTTTAAATGGTTTTTAGCACACAATTACATCTGCCCATCGATTCTGTTTTGATTACACGTCTGTGAAAAAGCTAGTTCCGCGACACCGCTTTATTGGGCAATGTAGAAATTTAGAGATTACGCTTACGATAATAACTTTGCTCAGATTTTCTTGGGCTTTTTATTCTTCTTTCTACGCTCAACTATAAACACGTTGCCAAGAAAGTCTTTCGCTGTGTTCAGTCCCGCTGCACTTGTGCATCCATCGTTGTACCTAAATTTTCCAATTATATCGTTGTTGTATCTGGCATCCTTGTTTAAGCTCCCGTGAAACATTACTTTTGGCTCAGATATATGTACAGCCAGAACCGTATTCGTTGCTTCGATGACATTTACTCCGTGACGAATTGCCATGGCAACCAAGTAATTATCGTAGGCCGGACGACCAATTACAACGTTTGCAAGTTGAGACCAGTTCATCGAACAACCTACAAAGTAACAGATACTACTCTACTTCAATGATGCTGTTATTTTGGCACAATCCGGTCTAAATTTCAGTTCCGCCTAGAACGTTTGAAATGAACTGCTGCAGTTTTATGGTACATGTACCTCTCAATAGCCAACAAAAGCAATGGTAATAAAATGATCCGTACCCGGTACCCAATAATGTCCAGCCTCTGCAAAAAGTTGGCCCTTACAATTCAGCAACATTTTAAAGTTTACAAGTGTAACTGACTCGCCCCATCAAACTATGCCATATCTAGAAAAACACATTGTTGAAATATCTTTGATGTCGGAAAACATTTCGGAGTGCTCCTGGTGCTGTAAACCTTCGACATACAGCAGTTCTTTTACTGTCTGATTGGAATTTGGGACAGCTGTCAGCATTGCTCAAAATAAGTGCTGTCACTACTGTCTTCAGTTGCATCCTTTTATGCTGCTAGAATTTCAAACGACATCTAACAACATTTAATGTACAAACAATACTGGCAAAAAGAATTTGCAGAATAATTATTGAAGCCCCTCTGGAAAGGAATGTTTTTGAAGGCTACATCATCCATGACACTCAGCATCACATAATTTATTTGTGAAGAAATTATGTAATGATAGAGGACCACCACAATCAACTCCTAAGATGGGCACCAATGTAAAGCGCTCCCTGTGGGTATGGGTCTATCTGAGAAGTCGTTCCATTAGCCCAGGCCCCAGGGGTATCCAAAGTACGGCCCGCGGGCCACATCCGGCCCGCTAAGACATTTAATCTGGCCCGCGGAACTCTCCTTGAAGAAACAAACTAAATTGGGAAAATTGAAAGTTTTAACGCCGCTGTACTCTGACATGCATATTGTCAAAATCCATGTCGCTGTTTGTATGGCACTGTGCCTGATACGCAATGGCACCATTGCAGTGCTTAAAGAGTACAATATTCGGAGACATTATGAATCAAAGCATTCATCGCATTACTCACAATTCACTGGACAGCTGCGCACAGAGACATTTTTTTCTTCGGAGTTTTGGCCCGTGGAGCTTTAGAAAGTCAGCAAGGTGGCCCCCCGCTGGAAAACTTTGGAGACCCCTGCATTAGCCTGTCATCATCAACTAGCATTATTATAGCTAGTGATGCAGAAAGTCAAATATTCGCATGTCCAAAGGGTGGTCAGCAATAATTCCTAGTCTCGTAATACTTCCTCCTCCTCCTCCTCCTCCTCCTCCTCCTCCTCGTCCTCCTCCTCCTCCTCCTCCTCAGTTCATCTAAAACAGGCTTTATGATCCTAGGCATTCCTGACTAAATCAAGAAAATCCCTGACCCCTCCATACACCTATCCACTAACTCGTCTCATCCCTTACCTACACTTCAGAATCCTCTGTTCGCAATCTTGGTCCACACCTGTCCTTCTCTAACCTCATTTCCAACCTCTCGTTCTCATGCACATCCGTGACCTCCGCCGCATCCGAGCCATGCTCAACCTCTAAACTCCCTCCACCATTGCTGCCTCCATTGTCCACTCAAAACTCGATTACTGCAACTCCCTCTCCCTCAACCTTGAATCCACCCAACTAAAGCATCTGCAACTTATCCAAAACTCACTAGCCCGAGTTGTCACCACAACGCCAAAGCATCACCATATCATTCCATCCTCAAATCATTCCATTGGCTAAAAATCTCAGAGAGAATCCACTTCAAAGTCCTATCGCTGATCTCTACAATAGCCTACTCCCGGCCTAAATATCTTCACTAACAAATATCTTCAAGAAAATATCTTCAAGCCACTCTCTGCACGTACTTCTCGCCCTCTTCGCTCTGCTGACCGGCTTGATCTCTTCGTACCTCGGTCGCGAACCTAATTAACCCATGGCTGCAGCATCGGGCTTTCGCTTATGTGGGTCATAGAACGAGTATGCGCATATTACGAATATTAAAATATTTAGAAACTGACGAATATTGACGAAGATTAAAACTGGCCAACGAATATTAAGAATACAAATTTTAAATTTTTTTAGTTGTTTTAATTCGTAATTCTTCAAAATCCGGGATTAATTGTAAAAAATCAGTGCCAAAATATGCATAAGAGCAGAGGCCGATCAAGCGACATTCACATTTTTGGCGCCCAAATTAGCGACAGCAGTATTCAACACAACGATATGACTCAGCTCCCTCTATTTCTTATCCGTCAGCACTAAGCGTATCATTTTGGAGCTGGAACATAATTTACTGGCGGTATCCACAAAGCTTGAAATTATATAGAATTACCCAGCTCGTGGGTTTCACATGATGGTGGATGATTGGCGATGATGGTGGAGGAACCGAAAAAGTGCGGAATTCAGGAGGTAGATCGTTCCAGAGACGCGGACAGTGTTGGATATTGCTCGGTTGGAGACTTGAGATGAGTAGTGACCCTACTGATGATCGGGTAGAGCGGGTTGGCTGGATGGTGAAGAGTTCGCGGAGATATCTGGGCTGGGAGTGTTGTAGGGGAGTTGTAGGTTAGTGATAGGACTTTGAAGTGACAGCTCCCTCTATTCCTTACAGCACTAAGCGTATCATTTTGGAGCTGGAACATAATTTACTGGCGGTATCCACAAAGCTTGAAATTATATAGAATTACCCAGCTCGTGGGTTTCACAGATGGGACAGAGACCGCAGACAGACAGACAGACAGAGAGAGCAGACAGACAGAGACAGACAGACAGACTGAGTTAGACTAAGTTTGTGAGAGAGAGAGCGAGAGCGAGAGAGAGAGAGAGAGACTCGGTTCATCTATATTTTGACCTTATATGCCTAGGCGTGTAATATTACACATGTACAAACTTAAATTTAATGCCAGTTGTCTGAGGACACTTTGTTATGACTGCTCCCACCCGTAGGTGGTGTCCTGGTATCCATATATATTTACTGCATGGCTGGCGGCAGAAACTGACGAAGATGATGATGAATCACTATTAAAATTGACCAAAACCGTTGTGTCAGGATGCTCCCGCCTCGGCGCCACAAAATCAAACTTGTGTGTGCTTCGGCAGTTAAGCGCCTTTTTCTATATTATATATAGGTTAACGGGACTCTGGTCATGGTCGGCTTTTTTTACAGAGTTCCTCAAGAGTAGGGCAACATTTGGGTAGGAAGCCTAAGCGTATCAATTTACGTACCACAGCCATAAGTACAGCGCAGCAAAACCACCGCACATATTCTTAAATTAGTGCTCTTCAATTAGTTCGCAAACAAAGCGGAAACAGTGAGGTCATCAACGAATATTTACGAATATTTATGAATATTAACAATGCCCTAATATTCACGAATATTTACGAATATTAAAGCCTGAAGTCACGAATTCTCGTTCTATGATGTGGGTCCTTCCATATGGAATGACCTACCCCTTGAAATTCGTATCAGGATTCTGGAGAGGATTTCACCGGAATCTTTTCGCTGCTTAAAGACCTTTCTCTTTTCTCGGGCCTGTTACGCTGACAGCGCTTCTGAATAGCTCTGCTGTGAGAAGCGCTTTACAAATGTTCAGATTAGATTAGAACTCTACACCATCCAGCCAACCCGATCATCCTCCGGTCTCAAAGTTTCTCGACTCCAGTCACTACTCATCTCAAGTTCTCCAACCGAGCCATATCCAACACTTCACCTCGTCTTTGGAACGATCTTCCCTTTGAATTACACAATTATCAGTTCCTCCACCAACATTGCCAATTATCCACCATCATCTGCCTCGGGCTCCTCTATCTATCGCCCCCTCGGACTTTTCACACAAAACTGAAGTCTAACCTCTTCAATAATTCATTCCCCGACACATCTGATCCTCCAACTTCCAACTCTCGACCTAAACCACATCCGCTTTAACAGCTACTCGATATTATAGTAGCATACAAAATAATGCTTATACACTTCCATGAAACGGGAGTAAGCAATGCAGGGCTCACTTGCATTACAAAGTAACATTACTTCAGACCAGTCAACATCGGACAATATGCTTTTGAACATGGAAATTACCGTTTCACTAATCATTCTCTTATTAGAAGTTTCAGGACATGTTTTTGAGGTGAAGGGCTCCATAAAATATGACATAAGGAAGTTCAGAAATATCATGAATTAAGATATACGAATCCTGATTCTCATCTATGAAGTTAACAAATGGCGCAATATAGTGGGCACTGGGCAGACAGTTGTAGAAACACATGGTGCTGAAAAATGTATGTGTAGGATTATGTATCTTCAGGAGGTCCAAATTAAATCACCAGCCAGAATGATCTATAGTGGATTAATTGTTTATGATAAACGTCTCCACCACTTGAAGTGTACATGTATGTGAGGTTTGGGTCGTAGTCGTCGCGGCTTAACAACTAAGGCCTTCGTGATGATCGTTCGTTGCCACGGCCCTGACCATGCACGATGAGACCGGCAGGGTGGTTACTCGTGCCTCGGCCATGACCCGGCCACGGACCTAAAGGCCGTTGACGATCGAAGCCGATCAGCAGAGATTAATGTAGTTTATTGTAGAATCATAAAACAATGATGGCGAACAACAAACTCTGTACGCTCGACAGTTCAGTCTGACGGTCGGATGGACTGAACTCTTCTGCTATGATAGTCTGATCTCTTACTAATAAGACAGCGTTTATATGTACGGAACAAGTCAGCTTAGTCTTAGCTGGCCTGGGTGGTCGATGCAGTCAAGAAGGCCGAGTTTGGTAAGGTAATCAGGAATACTGCCTTACTCATATCCCTGCCTTGTCTAGTCCGTCTCTCTGTCTCTCTCTCTATCTATCTTTGCCTGTCTGCTTCAATCTGTCTGTTGGCACTCCGTCAGTCGGTCTGTAGTCTGCGGCCTGGAATTCCACACCCTCTACGGCTTGAGTGTCCGAGTCTGTGTCTGGGTGCACTAATGATATGGTGCCAGAGAAGTCAAACCCTACAGATCTAACTCTTGGTGCTCCTGTCAAGCCTTGACGACCGCTTTGCTAGATCCACGTAAGACTGCTCAACACAAAACCTGGTGAAAGATAATAATAAAATCTTTGCCATTTGCTTTAGTCTTGTGAACATAGTATTAAAAAACTTTTAAATTTTACTTTCAACATTCGGATATCAATATTTTCTAAGAAAAGTTTGCTTTAACGTAAAAATCCACTCCGCCCCATTGCCTTCATTTTTCCTATATTTACGAAAAAAATTATATCCATGGATGGATACATCCTCGGTCCTAAGTAACTGGCAGCCATGTTTCTGTGATGCCCAGAACTGCCACCTGTGCAACTGATAACAAAAGTCCAACGTCAGACACCTTAAAAACACTTCTTGCATGACCGAAAGATTATCAAGATGACCTTAATCGGCAGTCTTGTCACCGAGTTTGTGAAAACTTAGCGCCTTCGTGAGTTTTAGCGCCTTCGTGAGTTTCTTGTTAAGCGTTATACAAAATGGCCATATAATCATTAATACATACATACATACATACATACATACATACATACATACATACATACATACATACATACATACATACATACATACATACATACATACATACATACATACATACATACATACATACATACATGTGAGACGGATTATGATTATGATTTTGAGTTGCGACAATGAACATGCGCAAACTAACAATTTTTAATAACACTGGACAACAGAAGTTTTGCCTCTTGAAAACTAAACTGTTGGGTGTACCTTATCTACACGGTGATTCATTAAAAAAACGTCCCCGACATAAGTTAGCATAACTCATGTAGATGACCATCAATTTTATTGAAATTTCAGAACAATGACGCTTGATCCTCTAGCCAAGTGCTACATAAATTGTTTCACATCAGGGTTGCCAGATTTCGGAAGTGCTTTGTCGCGAAACCAAGTCAAAAACTAGCCCAAAAGTCGCGAGCTGAGCAGCTACATGAAAGCATTCATAAATTTTTGCTAGGCACGTCAATATGCATACTTTATTGGTTTCGCCTAGACACATGATGAAACCGTTGACGTAAAAATTTAGATGGCAGACTGCTTAGCGCTTAATGTAGACTAATCTATACTCCGTAGAGCATGCGTTTATTACTAAGTAAGCAACACCGCCTAACAATAGTAGCTAGTAACAGTGTCCTAGAAGCCTACTACTGTCAATTTATGAGAATTCATAATGTCGCCGTCGCGACCGCGGGACAGTTCAAAAGTAGCCCAAATAGCGCGAGGTCGCGAGGACCAAATTTTCAGTCGCGAGCGCATTGAAAGTAGCCCAACTCGCGCTTTTCGCGACGACCTGGCAACCCTGTTTCACATTCAAAGCCAAAATGACGTAGCGCGAATGACGAAACTAATGACGTCACGACTATCTCGACAAAATGGTGTTTACCGAAGAAGATAAACATGCTATAACATTTCTAAGAAAGAATAAAAATTACGGTGCAAAACGTTTTTTAAAGGAATTTTCAGATAAAGAATGGACACTTGGTGGATTAAAGGCTCTGCTTTTCCAAGATCGATAAAACTGGGTCTTTTCATCGTCAACCAGGCCGCGGCCGCCCTCGGACTGCCACACCAGACGACAATGTTGAACAGGTTGAATCGCTGGTAGGCCTACTCAGCCAGGAAGATTTGCCTCAAACGCATCGTTCGCAGAGACAAATTGCTCGAGAAACAGGTATCAGTCAGACATCAGTTTGGAGAATTGTTAAGAATGATTTACATTTGCGATGTTTAAAGAAACGTCGCGCTCAAGAACTAACAGAAGCCAACAAATAAGCAAGATGGTATCTGTCGGGGTCTCTGCACACGGTCGTACGAACATTCATTTCATCGAACCGGGCGTTAAAGTCAATGGACAATATTACAGAGATGTTCTACTAAAACAGGGCCTTTTACCAGACATTCGTGACATTACCGATGAGTATTTCATCTTCCAGCAGGATAGCGCTCCTGCGCACAGAGCACAGGACACTGTTGCGTTACTGGAAACTGAAACACCTGATTTCATCCCGCCTACTTTGTGGCCACCCAACAGCCCTGATTTAAATCCAGTGGACTATAAGATATGGAGTGTCATGCAAGAGAAGGTCTACAGATCTCGAATATGTGATGTCAGTGAGTTGCAAACTTGAATTGTGGAGGCATGGAACGAAATGGATCAGCGCATCATTGATGAATCAGTCAAACAGTGGCGTACTCGTCTTCGCGCATGCGTAGCTTCCAAAGGGGGTCAACTTGAACATAAACTTTAACTTTTCTAATGTTTAGAAATAACTCTGTCTTCCTTTAAAATTTCTTTCACATAGCATGACATTTGACGGAGTTACAGTTAAATATGCAGGGGGACGTTTTTTAATGAATCACCGTGTATTTGTGGCTGCTGATCACGAAAATGACCTTGCAAATTTCCTATCACGTATAGTTTTTTTATATAGCCCATTTTTGGATTTGTTTTCACATTTTCAGTCTTCTTATATGCTGCACACAAGGTGCAGTGTTTTGTGTATTCCAGGCATGCCTGGACATGCACTCAGTGCAGGTTGCAATGTAAATGTAAGACTTAGGCATGCCTTAGTATGCCCAGCATGCTTAGTCATTCATTCATTCATTCATTCAGAGCATTTATATAGCGCCCCTTCAAGAAACTACTCAGGAGCGCTCCCGGCCCAGCCACGACTAAAGAAAAAGACTTGAGGGACTTGTAGAACCCTGTCAGATGGCTTACAAGTAAAAACGGAGCTTAAGTGGTAGGTCATTCCAAATGGAAGGGCCAACAACCGAGAAAGCACGGCGCTGCCTAATAGCCAAGCGAGTCCGTGGAACAAGGAACTCACCCCTCGTCGCAGAGCGAAGCACCCGACGCGCTGGAACATCAGACACTGGGCGGCAAAGATCACGCAAGTAAGATGGAGCGCAGCCAAGAACACAACGAGAAACAAGAGCAGCAATGCGATATGAGATACGCTGAGACACAGGCAGCCAATGCAACACATCACGCATGTATGCAGAGACAGGAGAGTACTTAGGAAGCCGTCCAATAAGCCGAGCAGCCGAGCGTAGAACTCGATCTAGTCGCCCCAAAACACCAAGGGGAAGGCCAGCAAGTAGAGAGGAACAGTGGTCAATTCGACTAGTAACAAAGGCATGAACAAGGACCACAACTGCATCATGAGAGAGAGAGCGAGAGACCACTCGAAGCTGACGAAGCTGATAATAACAACTCCGTGCAATTGAGTTCACATGTTGAGATAAAGTAAGCTCAGAGTCAAGAGAAAGTCCCAGATCACGAACTGTGAGGGAAAAGGTTATGTGAGGAAAGAGCAGGGTAAGTTGAGGAAAGTCGATACCCTGAAGTTGTCTACGGCTACCCAGCCAAATGAGCTGTGTTTTAGAGGGATTTAAGAGTAGCCGATTGGAGGCCATCCAAGAAGAGAGGACATCCATAGTCAGACACATCTGACTCACAGTAGCCACCGCATCTGCTGAATGGGTGTGGATGTAAGCTTGCACATCATCGGCAAATAGTTGGTGTAGAAGCCCCTGAGACGTCAACAAGGAGCAGACATCAGCAGTATAAAGAAGATAAAGCAGCGGGCCCAGGACAGAACCCTGGGGCACACCCAAAGGGGCAGGGACCCAAAGAGACCTGGACGAACCAAGGACTACACAATTTGAGCGGTCAGTTAAAAAGATCTAAGCCATTCTAGAGGCTGGTCCACCAAGCCAAAGGAAGTAGAGAGGATGTTGGCAGGACAGGCTATAAAAGGAGGTTATATACACAGGCGCGTTGATGTAGTTTGTACGTATGTTGATAATCAACGGGCATAAATAGCATGGAGCATACTTAAGAATAAATATATGGGTTCACCATTATGGCAATTTTTTCTGTTTTTCAAACGTTAGAGTAGCAAGTTGAGTTCGAAATGTAACGTATACATGTATGGCATGCGCCAACAGCCGTTGTGCTACAACGAGTTCACTTAAAAATCTCAAAAGAAGGCGATAACTCCCTTGTTAAGAAAGCATACGAATTGTAGGCCTACTTTGGATATAAGGTTGGCAACCAGGATAAAGGTTGGATACCTCAAATTTGTTGCACATCTTGCGCAGTCAATCTCAGAGCATGGATTACTGGTTCTCGGCCGTCTATGCCGTTTGCTATTCCAATGACATGAAGGGAGCTAAAAATCATGTTTCAAACTGTTATTTCTTTTTGACAAATGTTTTGGGCCATCCTCCAAAAGCAAGAGGCCAATTGAATATCCTAATCTTCCATCGGCACTAAGACCACTACCACGTGATGATAGCCTTTCTGTAGGCCTACCCAATCCACGGGCTGTTTTGACCATCGGAGACGTTGGTGAAACTGTGACAAAGGAAACAGAAGACTTTTGTTGTGATCCTGATTTCCAACCACTGCAGTGCCGTGAGCCTCATTTGATAACTCAACGTGAGCTAAAATTTAATGACCTAGTCAGGGACTGAAATTCGTTGAAGGGGTCAAGAGGAATTGTTGGGCAGAGATGGAATCTGCTGGTACAAGGAATTAAAGCTGTTACTGTCATCTATCCAGTCAGTAGGCAATACTGTTATCTATACGGTGATTTGAAACTTGTACCACTTCTTCAGCTCCTTGTTGGATGCAGCTAGGGTATACGAAGTATTATTCTTTCATTTGTGAGTGAGACAGTCGTGATAGATTCCAGCTAGCCACTGGCCACGTCGCAAACATTGTTGCCATGCCAAAGGAAAGTTCATCACGAACCACTTGTTGAACCCAGTAATATTTCCTTGCCATCTCCTCAGATCAAGATTGGACTAGTGAAGAACTTTGTCAAGGCATTGAACAAAGAAGGGAAGGGGTTCAAAAATCTTAAGAGACAAGCTTCCTCGCATAGGTGAAGCTAAGATAACGAGAAGGCATATTTGCTGGTCTACAGATAAGAGAACTGATGTATGACAGTCGCTTTGACGAACTACTGAATAATATTGAGTTAAATGGGTGGCAGTCTTTGAAGGACGTTAACTTTCTCGGCAATAACAAATCACCAAATTATATTCAGTTGGTTGAAAAGATAGTTCACGCATTGCATCTGATAGATTTTACTACATATACGTTTATTTAATTCCCGTCTGGATTTTTCCCAGCAAATCTTCGTGATGTCAGCGATTAACATGGCGAACAATTTCATCAGGACATTGCCACAATGGAAAAACGACTCCAGGGTGTGTGAAGAACTAGTATGCTGTCTAATTACTGTTTGACATTGATCAGAGAGGCTTCTGGCATTGAATACAAACGCAAATCAGCGGCTGTCCGGTTTTAAAGTGTCCAAAATTAAATAACAAGTACATTGTAAATGTATGCATAAAGTAAATTTCTGTGCATTTCTTTAAAAATCTTGCGAACCATTTTTCTCAAAAACCTTACCTGATACAAATATTCTGAGAACACCACTGGATTCAGCGTGCCAAATTCTATATAAAACAGCTACAAAACATTCGGAGGTAAAAGTTAAAATTTGTTGTCCAGTGTAATTGTAGCAGTTCCTACCTTCATTCGTAAGAAAGAAATAGTCTATAGCAGAATTGATGAATAACTTTCCTTTTCTTGCCGCAAGGTCGCTTAGACGATGCTTCTCGAATTCCTCGAACAGAACAGTGTCGTTCAAATCTACATTGACGTTTGTACGTATACCCATCACTAAGACATTGTTACTCAATGCTTTCAGTTTGCTCTGCACCTCCAATAGCGTCTTCAGAAGACTATCGTCGAACAGGATATCAGCATTCGCAAAGCCGTAAAATGCGGATTCGTATCTGTCGAGTACGGTTCGATACATGTCCTTTAGAAACGGTGTACCTGCCGTGTTAGTTCCTGCCAATGGCAACACATCCCAACCAGCGTGTCTTACCCTGTCTACTAGAGACGAATTTGTTAAATTCAGAAACACAACCGGTCGAACATAAGGAGCGAACGAAGGCCAGTTTGTCATGACGATATTAAAAGCCAACTGGTGATGAGGTATGTCTTCTGTCTCTTTGATTGTTGTGAAGTTTGTCAGCAACGGGATCGCTCCTTCTTTAGTCCTTTCATATATTCGATCAATACCATTGTCTCGCCGTTTGCTAATCTCATTAAACTTTACTTGATTACCATTTAAATATACTGTTACTGCAATTATGAAACTTGCCATCAGTATCAATAAAGCAATTACTCGCTTAAATATCTTCATCGTTTCTGACTTGTAATCAAAGCTTTAACAGAGAAACCTGTTGACAAAAGACTCAAGCATAAAATTAAGCAATTCTTGCGATGTGTGATACTATTATTATTTCACGACAGCACATAACACGCCAAAGGGGATAACGAGTTTATTTATATTTGCAGATAACCAGTACCTGAGAAAGTTAAGAAGCTATTTATTATTAGAACGTGAATCAACATCATACTGTACTTCAAAGACTTTATGACGTCTTTGCTATCAATTATTGCGTGTCTTAAGATAAGATAATGGACTGATTTAAACAATTAAGGCTTTATGGTTTATATTGTTGAGCATTCCACATTTATCATTGCTTTTTAAGCTTCTTCCTCGCATGAATGAATGAATGAATGAATGATTGCAGTCATAAGCCATTGAAGTGGTTTATTCCGTTTATCGCAAACTCGAACAGAACAGAGATAGCGCCGCTTGCTCGAATCTTCTACTTGGTGGATGGACAGACGGGTGGTTGGGTGGATTGATTGGATTGACTGGATTGATTGAACAAATGTAGAAGGTTGCTTGTTTTATGATGAGATTCTGGACCATTCGGTTGATTTACAAAAATACCGAGAAGAGCTCAAACTACCGCTGTCTTATGCGGAACTTGTCATTGAAAAATAAGTTCGTGTATTTGCACTTAACACCAGAAAAAAGTTAGTAAAGGCAAAAAGGATACGTTGATATAGTTATCAACGTATCCTTTTTGCCTTTACTAACTCTGCTTCCCAACAGGCTCTATCTGAACATATACCTGCACAATTGTACATGGCTCTGTACTGAAAATTTCAGTGGAAATCTGCATCAAATAAAACGACTGAGCAAAATTTATATGAAATTTAAAGAACACGCTGTTGCAATCCCTAGACTTGCTGGATGAAAAGTCTATCTGAAAACAAAGCTTTCAATATCCCTTGAGACCTTCAACCCACGTCTTCTGATGTTCCTTTCAACATCTCTCTTAGCTGCTGAATATGGTTACTTTCCTTTACAAACAGTACAGGGCATCTGCAGTGGTGGCGCCAGACACTTTTTGTAACCAGGGCATAGCTAGGGCAGTCATACAAGTAACCAGTGCAGAGGTGATTTTTGGCAAGCGTGGTAACGCGAGCTATATGATGACCATATATGCATGGTGACCATTTAATTTCGAGCTACCGCGCTTCCCATAAGTCGGCCCTCTGCACTATTATACTTGTCATGTCAGAGGCTCAGATGGGCAAAGCCCTCTGAAGCTGAACGTTTTTTCACATTAAAGCAAATTTTAACATCTCAGTGAACTTAGTGAAGCATTAGTAAAAAATAATCTTTTGGGCAGCATGCGCAACAGTTTTCAAAAGAAAAAGTTCAACAAATAGAGCCACTGATTCAGATATTGTTTACGCATTTGCTCAAGTAACTTGTGTCATATGAGATGCAATTAGACAACAGTTAGGCCTATACTGTCAGTTGTATGCTTAACCTCTGTCATTGTGAAAATGTTTGCCAACTTTAAGTTGAACGTTTTTTTTATTTTAGTTGAAAAATAGTTATAGTTTAACTAAAAAATGAGTTCGTGTCCATCACTGCAGTGCCTTATTCATCTCAAGGAAAAGGTGTACAAGAAAATGATAAAATTCAGTGATGATATGTGGAGCAGAGGCCTGGACAGTGACGAGGAGAGAGGAAGGCTTCCTGTAGAGTGCAGAGAACAGAAATGAGAATGCTGCGGTGGAGAAGCCTACTTGAGTCTCCCTGAAGGATAGGAAAAGAAACGAGGACATCAGAACAGGCGCATAACTAGCATTACGCAACTGCGTAAAGATTTCAACAGCTCTCACACAATACAAACCGTTTAGATTACTTATTGACATTCTAGATTACTCTTCGTTAAATGTATACTGTGCGGACTTTTTCCTTCGCGGATGCTAACTCATGACTCTGGAAATTTCGTGGCACTTCTGAAATTTCGATCACAGACCGACACTAGTTTAAATCATCGTAGGCTAATGTCATGATGTTGTCATATGTTCCACGCAATGCCCAGTACATAAGTCCGTTGATTCAAAATCGGCTGATCAACCAGTGTGGTCAGTAAACTCAAGACAAGACAGTATTGTCGCAGAATGTCGTGCGGGCAAGTTCTACACTATAATTATTTCTTGATATGAGGGTAGACATCAGTAGCAGATATCGGTCTGCTTATCAACGTTGATGGCGGTAACAACCTAGGTTCTCAGAATGTGGTAAAAAGAACAATTTACAGCCTTAATCGCAACTCGTGACGCCACTGGCGAAACTAGTGCGACAATCGTCGAGTAGCAGCTACCTGAGGTCGGATTCGAAGAGAGAGAGAATGGAGGAAAGAGAGGAAGTGAGCTAAAGGAGGAAAGAGAGGAAGAGAGCAAATGGAGGAAAGGGAGGAAGAGAGCGAATGGAGGAAAGGGATGAAGAGAACTAAAGGAGGAAAGAGAGGAAGAGAGCAAATGGAGGAAAGGGAGGAAGAGAGCGAATGGAGGAGAGGGAGGAAGAGAGATCGAAATGGAAATCAGGAAGGAAGATAGCGAATGGAGGGTAGGGAGGAAGACATAGAATTGGAGGAAAGGGAGGAAAAAGCGAAATGAAGGAAAGGGAGGAAGAGAGCGAAATGGAGGGTAAGGAGGAAGAGAGCGAAATGGAGGGTAGGGAGGAAGAGAGAGAAATGGAGGAAAGGGAGGAAGAGAGCGAAATGGAGGAAAGGGAGGAAAAGAGTGAAATGGGGGAAGGGAAGAAGAGAGCGAAATGGAGGTTAGGGAGGAAGAGAGCCAAGTGGAGGAAGGGAGGAGGAGCGAATGGAGGGTAAAGAGGAAGGGAAAGGCAATCCATGTGAAGTCAGCAAGTGTGTGAAATACCTTGTAAGTGACCTATCTCAGATTTGCTTGTAATTTTTGCTATTTTATTGTTTGATATAAATGTTTGTACATCATATTGACCCTTGTCAGAAGCCTATCGCCAGGTATCTGCATTGGATCATCATCATCATCACTACCATCACCATCATCATCATGATCATCAGTTTCTGACGCAAGCCATTTGTCGGCGATGGGTACGAGTGCATGATCTCCATTTTCCTCGGTCATTTGTCAAGTCCATTGTTTTCCTTAGTGTTAAAGTGACGTTTTATCCTTTATTTTGTTTATCCAGCATTGTCTGGCTCTGCCTTGGTGTCTTTTTCCTTCGAATCTTGCATGTAGTGCAGTTAGACCTGGGAGTCGACCCCAATAAGTCGACCCCAGTCGACTTGGGCATCCCAAGTCGAGTCGAGTCGTTTCTGCTTAGCGCAACTGACCCCCAAGTCGAATTTGAACAGAAAAGTGACCTCAAGTTGTTTTCTACACAAGTCGACTTAAACCGACTTGGGACACAAAAAAATCAAAATTTATCTCGTCACACTAATGATTGTAAGGCCACGGCGGCGTTTAAGCAGTTGTATAGTGTTTTTAGTGCGAACAAGCGTTTTTAAGACCTATAGTGTGTTACGGTTGTGTCATGGCAATAAACCTGTAGGCATAAATGTATATATAAAAACATGATCTAGTAATTCTAGTTGAGCGGGCGGTCAGCGCCGCTTGTCTTATGTGAACATTGACTGAACGAATATAGCTTGTACTGAGCACGTACTAATAGCGGTTAGAAATTGCTGATTAGAGTCGATTTGAATAATGCAGTTGTCTTAATACAGTAGATAGAGCTGTATATTGAGAGTGAAGTGTTAAGAAATATAGTTGATTTATGTTGACGATGTACATTGAATTGAAGTGTTGAAGATAAAAGTTGATTTTCATCTCATTTGAAAGAGTAAGAACTTAATAAGAAGAGATATTCAAAACTCAGAACGGTACTGCGATATTATTTTGTGTTATCAAAGCCGGTTCCGGCGGTTGGGCTAAGCAGTTAGTAGTTACTTAGGCCTACTTATTTTCTATCGGTGTCGATTTATCTATATCATGAGTTATTATATGGTAAAGCGTCACACGTACGTTTCATAAAACGGGCGAATCGAAGTGTTAATAAAAATGTTAGCACGTCTGCCTTATCAAGAGCTGAACGCGCACAAATCAATGTACTTTTAGTCGTCAGTGAATTCGACGCAAAGAAATTTGGATCTCGTACTAATCAATCGATCGTTTGGCGCTACTTTGGTGCACTGCATTAGTCGTTTGCAGACGGAAAACTGTTGTATTGGACAATGATCGACTTTATTGTCGTAGAGTGGTAGTACTGTGGGATGATTCGCGTGCATTGCTATTTGAATGACGTTAGTTGCTAAATAATTATGACAACAGAATTAAAACGTGTCATTATAACACGCCATTCAGTGCCACCAGTCCGCTGCAGATTCTTCTGTTAACCCATTAAAGCATTACAAACTGTTCAAGCACAAACACAAACAGCTCACAATAGGACTAATAACAATTTTATTCATCAGGTGTTGAGATCTCATTACTCATTAGTATAAGAAATTAATGCTTGGCAGGCAAATTGGCATGACATTTTTGTATTATTAGCCTACGTAATCGTTATTACCATGTCAGAAGTCGACTTTAAGTCGGAAGTTGGTTGTTTTCTGCCAAGTCGGGTCAAGTCGTTTTGACTCCAAGTTGTCGACTTCAAGTCGACCTCAAGTCACTTTAGGGTCAAGTGGGGTCAGATTGGCGGACCAAAGTGACTCCCAGGTCTAAGTGCAGTGTGTGGTAGGCTATTCGGTCAACTGGCATTCTCTCTATAATTATGTCGAAACCATCGGAGTCTTCATTGAACGACTTTGTCAGTTTGTCTAGCAGAGTTGTTTCGATCCATAATGCTGTCTAATGCCAGCGTTTCTTATTTTCTGAAGTCTTGAAATCCCCTGCGATCTTCCGCTGTAAACTAATTTCTGCTGTAATAATTCTTTTCTTGTCTTGCTTTCGCATTGGCCAACATTCCGACCCGTAGACTAGAGGCAAATCGGTTGTATATTCGTCTCGTATAAATAATTATCTTTGTCTGTTTTTTTTGGTCTTGGTAAATAGTAATAGGATTGCAAGGGATGTTCAGGCACGAATGAGGAAGTTTTTCGCCTCGCAAGATATGTAACCTACACTGCAAAAAGTCGTATTCTCAGTCTAGCAATATGTGGCACGTGCACAATACTAGTAGTTGGCAATATGTACGCAACTGCCAGCAAAGTTTTCACATTCATTAAATCATCCTGAAAGCATTGCAAGTATATATTTGGCCAATCGCTGTGTGCACACTGTAGCGGAAAGGAAGTAGCGCTACATGAGTTGATGAGTTGTTGGGCTATTGGGCTAGTCACGCGTGTAAGGGAAGTAAGGCGTGGACTAGAAGAGGGTCGAGAGCAACAGGGGGAGTGTTCGAAGGAGTGGTCAGAAGTGAGGATCGAGGTCGTTGAAGGTTGCAGTTGAAGGCCTGAAGTCGAGAGGTGGAAAGCGAGGCTAGGAAAGTAAGTAGCTTCATTTATGTTTAATAGACAGATGAATATGTATGAAACGTGAACATTTATATTGATAGATAAACTGCACATAATTGCCCACCTCTGTTAAGCGAGATACTCGCCCTATAAATATTTGTGTTAAACGCGTAAAGGCGTATGTTTGATAGATAGAGGAATATTTGGTGTTAAACGCGTAAAGGCGTATGTTTGTTAGACAGAGGAATATTTGGTTAAACGCGTAAAGGCGTATGTTTGATAGATAGAAGAATATTTGTGTTAAACGCGTAAAGGCGTATGTTTGTTAAATAGAGAAATATTTTGTTAAACGCGTAAAGGCGTATGTTTGTTAGACAAAGGAATATTTTGTTAAACGCGTAAAGGCGTATGTTTGATAGAGAGAGGAATATTTTGTTAAACGCGTAAAGGCGTATGTTTGATAGACTCGGGCGGCTCCAGACGGATAGTGGGCTGGAGCCGACGCCGTCCCGTGAGCAGAGAGAGAGAGGTAGCGTGCGGGGCGGCGGTCGCCACAACCTCATCGCTTAAATTTGCAAATCGTTCCATAGCCATAGCTGTCCCGCCTCTTTGGAACAAACTCCCGCCTGTGCTACGACAAATATCCGATCCATCCCTATGAACTCACCAAAACCTCACCTCTTGCTATCTCTCCACAGGTCTTCCACTCAAAACTGAAAACACTGCTTTTTCACAAATCCTATCCCGATTCCTTCTCTTCCCCTCCCTCCCTCGCCATTTCAACTCTAAGCATCATCCACCTTAGCCGTCTGACTGTCTGCCTGCCTGACTCTCTGGATTTTGACCCCCTGCCTATCGATTCTGTTTTGGTTAAGCGCCTGTGAATAAGCTGGTTCCCGCGACTTCGCTTTTTGTGGGCGCTGTAGAAATATCGAGTTTACGATTACGATTACGATTACGATTCGTGCACATTCGTGGCCTCCACCGCATAGCCTCAATAATTCCTATAACTCAACTTTAAAACCGGCTCCATCATTGCTACATCCATTGTCCACTCAAAGCTTGATTGCTGCAATCCCCTCGCCTTCGACCTTGATTCCGCCCAAATTACGCGTCAGCAACTTAGGCCTATACAAACTCAATAGCACGAGCTGTCACTAGAACGCCCAAGCATCACCATAGCACTCCAATCCTCAAATAATTCCACTGGCTAAAAATCCAAGAGCGAATCCACTTTAAAGTCCAATCACTGATTCCGCAAATGTTCGGTTCCTCTATCATCATTGCAACCATCACCTGCAGCTGCTTCAGGCTCCTCTATCTAACAACACTCGCGCGCTTTCCGCTCCAAACTTGTCTCACCTCATCAATAATTCCTACCCCGAACCATCTGACCTCCGCCTTCCAATTCTTTTCGACATAAACGGCTCTCGCCGTAGCAGCTGTTCTGCAGTGGCGTAACGAATGGCTCCAGCGCCCAGAGTTTGATGACTGCGCCCCCTTTTAATTTTCTTGTTGACTTTAAATCGTTCTTGTCATAGTACTGCGTACCACTGAAAGCTAATTTTGCGCCCCTCTGGTGCTGCGCCCGGGGCGGATACCCCTAAGTCCCTATAGCTTCTTTACACCACTGCTGCCTCCTCTTTTGGATTACGATGCCTACTAAAATAATTCTAGGGTAGAAAGCCCACAAAAGGAGAAAGTTTCGGTTGTGAGGGGAAGACTCAGGCTACCCGGCCGTCCTCCTACGCCAAAAGTAAGAAAATTAAGTCACACTTAATGCCTGCATTGCTGCCTCTATAAAAAGGTTTATACAAGATTGCTCTTCTTCGATCGTAGGCCGATATAATGCTTTCCCTAGAGCAAGGACTTCAGCACCTGATACGGAGGCCAAAGGAATGCATCATCGCTGAAATGTCGGTCAGTACATCCGAAAGGCTCAAAGTTTCTTAATGTCGATCAGCATGTGTTCATAAGAGTTATGCCATTTATAAACGCTTTTCGCATTACGGTAATGCCAAAGACACTACTCACTATCCGAAGGCATGCAAACGCCAATTTGAGATCAGTTATCTGGTGCTGTATCGCATCAGGTGAGGAGAGGGTCAAGCTGGAAAGACAGCCTGGTGTTACGCTGGAAACGGGCGTTTGAGAGGTTTTGCGTCTTCAGAGGCTCTCAGAAATGCGCTCCATAAATGCTCAGATACACACATAATACACGGTTGTCATTGGATGGTGCAGGAGCAGGTGGTTTGACATGCTCGATTTTAAGCATCGAAGGTAATAGTCCAGTAGACAGGTCAAGCAAATGAGTGCCCACAACCCACATTGCCCAGTGAAAATGGAGGATGATCAAATTTGCAGATTACGTGGTAGTTCACCCCAAAGAAATGGCACAGGGAAGGTTGCAGCAGGACTCCTGATGTTGAGAAGAAGAGACTGAAGGCCCAGATAGTATCAAGGCCAAGACAGTGAAGGCCCAGATAGAGCCTCAAGGCCAAGAAAATGAAAAAATATAAATTATAAATGGCATAAACATGGCAGCCATTTGTTGGAATGGAGTTATTAAATTATATAACACACTAGCATGTAAAAGTGGTCTTATGCATAACATGCCGGCTATAAATTAATGATGACCATAACAGAATAGAAAAATAGTGCGATGTTTATAATATTTATTTGCATCATGGCCGACAGTTCAATCGTTCAACTAAGCATAAGGTTCCAAAACGATGTTCCTGTTTCGTTAACCCTATGACTTGCTCTCTCGCATGACTTCAAAATATTTATTTATTTTTCTTTTAATCTGCTTTGGCGTTTCCTGGTAATAGTTCTTCAAATCACGTGACATCGTCTGAAATAAAACCGAACACACAATTAGTAATCTTGCACAAAGAAGGTGTATAAAAAAAAGAAGCAAACAAGCAGCCTCACATTGCAGAGGTTTAGTATGTGCAAAAGTTAATCTTTTGACAGTCATTTATTTAAATATTGCCTGGTTTTATGACTTTCATTTTTCAACTTAGAAAGCAAGCCACATCACAAACAACCAAATCCGGTAGAGGCAGCATGCAAAATCAGTACAGATGCAAAACATTATATTAAACCAGCATATATTATGACTTATCAGCTCAGAATCAATGTAAAAATTATCAAGTCATAATTACTATATATAGCATGCATGATAGTCTAGTGGTTAGCCTACAGGGCTGTCAATTGAGAGATTGGGGATTCAATACATGCTTGGGTACGAAATTAAAATAATTTCTGCTCCATAAGCACCCCTAGTGAACTTATCTACAACGAGTACACTGACCACACACATCATCAACGGGAATTTCATGCAGCGAAGAAGAATGCAGTTGCTATATCTTCACACCAAAGGCTGCTTCTTGGGCTAGCTTAAGGAGGACCTGCACCCAGTGGCATAACGAAGGGAGCAACCGTCCCCGGGTGCAGCACAAGGGGCGCAAAATTAGCTTTCAGTGGTACACAGTACTATGATAAGAACGATTAAAAGTCAACAAGAAAATTAAAAATGGACGCAGTCATCAAATCTTGCCCCTGGAGGCTGAAACTCTTCGTTACGCCACCGACTCCAATTATTCTTTTTCTCCAAGTAGCATCTAATAGAAGCTGGCCAGACAGAGGACTTCACAACATCTTTAACAGCGATCGTGTACGTACTAAAAGCGACTGGGAAGGCAATACAGCTTGTCTATGAAATGTTAAATGAGACTTCTTGGCTGTTTAGAAAAAGACCATTACCAAATAATCTTCTCCGTATTTTTCGGACATATATTTGCAGAATTGCATGTCTGGCTGGGACATCGTCAACTTCACCGGAACAACCGTGCTTGCGATCTGCTCGAGTTCTGCAGTTTAGTCACACAGAGAATGCATAAATGTATTTTAAAGACAATCAGCATTACCTAAGCTATAAATGATTTGAAACTGATGACAATACTTTAGCAGTTATTTCATGTTATAAAAGAACTAACCAAATATTTAACATATTAATATTCTAATTTACCATAATTTTATAACATTTATTCAGCACAAACAAAACAGTGATTCAGCTCCAAAAAACATTTTAAACGTAATCTCTTTTCCTAACTGTTAACAGGAACTAAAAGTGAAACAAATAAAAGAAATAAAAAACTCCCTTTCCAGTGGCCAGGCAAGTCAAAGTAAATGACTGGTAACAATATGAATATTGCATTAACACAAATATATGGCTCAAGGCACATGTGACGGAATTGCAATGATTTTTCAGCAAACACTAAACCAAAAAGAATACTGTAATCTAGAGACATCAAATATCTGCATATCCTTTTCCTCATCCACAGCCATTTGCAAGTTATCTCAACCACGTTATCTCGTGGATTTAAGAATTTTAATAGAATTTTGTGTAAATACAAATCATGACTATGCCATTTAATTATTTATCATTTATAATTTGACTGTGAACGTACCTTCAACAACATGTGTCTTGCTAACTGGGACTACTTTATGATTCTGTAAACAAACACACACAGTATTAGGTACAAACTAGATACCACTGCAAGGTTATGTACATACAAGTAGGTATCTCGCTATTTATATAGGGCCTTTTAAGAACCACACAAAGTTTATAAAAACTGGGTGGTTTATTATTTTTCAAACCTATAGGCACTCGTTTCATAGAAGAAAAATTATTTAACTGGAAAACTCGTTGTTCGAGTGATTGTCATGTGGTGCTTTTATGCCGCTGTTGGTCCACAGAACATTGTATAAAAATTTGTGATTCCTTTAATTGTTGATCAGTGAACTCAGAGCTCTACATAACAGAGTACATCAACCAAACACTTGGAGGGAAGATCAGACGGTAAGAGATAGGACTGGTTGCCTGCCTTCATAGGGCAAGGCTTTGGAAATGACATCACCAACACTTCATACCCATGGCTCGCCTCTCAGGGACAGCTTATGAGACTGTTGTTCTCCTTCTTGTGATATAAATCTGTTTAATTAATGAACATCACAACCTGCCATCTGTTCAGAAGCTACCGAAGTTCATTCAGCAAGTAAAATGGTTCACAAATTGTATTGCATGCTTGCCTTGTCATTCAAAACAATGCAGTTTTGAGTTTCCTATATGACTGGGAAACCAATCCAGCTCATCATTAAAGGATTTTTAAAGCTGTTACAGCGTAATGTTCTGTAGATACACTGGAATTTCCTTAAACACATCATTATAATATGACCTCTGAAACGACATGGCCAGTAACGCTGAACCCAAATTTAATCTAGATAGCTTTATAAGATGAATCCATCGTAAGACAGCTTCGCTACAATGCAGTACTTAATGCAGTTTGCAAAGGTAGCACAATAGCTTTTATGTGTAATTGGTTACCTTATCTTTTGTTGTTGATGCCTCATTTGGGTCAAATGCCAGACCCATCTGAGCCAGATTAGCTTTCAAGCTTTTCTTGGAATCCCAGTTGTTCTTTATGGTCTCGCTACATAAATTACAACAAAACTATTTATTTATTGCACATTTTAGATGCACCCAAAGAAAGTCAAATCAAACCTGAGGCACGAGAGAAAGCATGCAACTTGCCAATTGTTGTTACCATGGGCGTATTTAGGGGTTACAGATTCAACCAAAAAAAAGAATAAATGCATTACTGTTATTAAAAACGTAAAAAATGTAGAAAAATACGAACATGTCCAATGGAACCCCCCCAAACCAAACCCCTGAAACTGTTTCCTGGCTACGCTCCTTGTCGTTACATACAGTGCACTGAGCAGGCCTGAAGCCACAATCACTGGATTACAGAGTCAGACTTATACAAAATGGACCACTGTCCACGCAAAAATGTGCACTTGATGCTAAACAACTTTCTTTAGTAATGTTATAATAATCTGCGTCTATTATTTCAAAACTGACACACTGCAGTATGATTACAATTCATAGTATGAACAGATGATCCCAAGTCGAATTTAACTATTTGGCAGCCATGCAAGGCGCCCATCACGTCCTACTGCTCATTTTACTAAGCCATCTGACGAATGAAAGGCTGAGTCGACCTTTGAGAGGGTAGCGGGAAGCAATCCTGCGCCCGTGCTGATTTTCTGCTCTTCATGCCAGATTGTTACCATTACCTAAACCACCCTCCCCTTGGACTGGAGTAGAGCTAAGTTATTATCAATTTTATCAGAGGCATTACAATTTCTCTTGCAGTTTGGGAATGGCCATATTGTTCCCAAGTATGGCAATGGCTTTGGCTGTTTCTTGACGATTAGTGTTATTCGTTTCTAATGTCATTTCAGTGAGAACAAATTTTGCTAACATTCTTTTATATCCATTCAGAAAGGAACCCCATCGAATAACTTTTCACCCAAGTTCTTTTGTAATATGTGTTACTGTGTTTCAGTACTTCATTCATTACTTAAGGGAAATTCACAGTGCGGAGCACTGATTCTGATAGTGTGTGTCCGGGACTCCGACATTTTGAAGCTGGGCACAGAAAAATAAGGTGTTGTGTCCACTGATTCACCTAAGGATGAAGGATGTATAAATTAATAAACGATGACCCAAGGGATGCTAAAACAATACCATGTGTCCCTGCATACACTGACCTATATAAATACACTGACTACACACACACACACACACACACACACACACACACACACATACATATATATATATATATATATATATATATATATATATATGTGTGTGTATATATATATATATATATATATATATATATATATATATATATATATATATATACATACAATGACCTATTAAAGCAAATTTTATTTCTTTATCGTATCTATAGATTTATATTGCGCCTCTCTCAGAATAACTATTCAGAGGCGCTCTGAGTTTCATTTGGCCATTCGGAGCTGTCTCTAAACGAGACATGACAACCGAGTCACAGGCTAACGATTACAGCTTTATATTAGAACGCGTGCACATCAGAAAGCATGTGAGCGATAATTGAGATTTACCAATGAATTGTTGGTGTTTTCTTCTTCTTTCGCCATTCACGCCTGCGATCCTTCTCGTAATTAAACGTCTTCTTTGTCTTCTTCCCTTTTCCCATTTTAAAATAATACCTAAATCGGAAGGAATTGGACTTTAAAAAAGTACGTTGTTTTTTACAAACACTTCCACTTAGATCTTCAGCGGAAATAGAATAGATATCGATGATGCATCCCCATTGGATATTGCATACCTGACGTCACACCACCAAAACCTATATGAAGTCGTTGACCAAAACGGGTTTATCACCAAAACGGGTTTCTATAAAATTTAGAGGTCGCGATAGATTCGATTACTACCGTGAATAATTATTATCTTCAGCTAACTTTGTCGTCCTCGTAATCGTAAACTTTAACCGTATAATATAAAGCGCCACTCGGAAGCCAAGCGCAAGGCTTCAGCTTATTCACGAGCGCATTTCTCTATTGCTCTTTAACCCTTTGGAGGTGAGGTGAAGCATTGTAACGTTTAAGGTGAGGTGGGGTCTGACATGCCCCAATACATATAATTACTTGTAAGTCGCAATATCAGCTACATAATATAAATTGTGAGCTAAACTATAGTTATGTAACCAATTATCGGCTAAACTGGTGATTTTCAGGAACAAATAACAGTTTTAAATCATAATATGGCCAGCGTGGTGGCGCTCAAAATCAAAGCGGCCCTTTGCAAAGGCATCTTCGTGGCCCTCGAAACATATGTAACATTTGGGAACACGTGACATAAATACGTACCCGTAATAATGGATCAATTTTACATCGATGCAGCACTATAATTATGCAGTAATATCTTATAATCGCACAATTTTTTCGGCACTGTGCCGTTACTTTTTTAATTCATTAAAATCAATATGTATACGAAAAATTATAATTTCACTTTAATATGCAAGAAATTTAAAAAAAATGGCGTCCAAAAGTACCCAAAAGCACAGAATAGATAAAGCTTTATCTATTCTGTGCTGAAAGTGTCCTAAAGTGTCCGTATTTCACATTCGATCACTAAGGTAGACAAAAATAATCCAAGCTGGTTCTACGTTTTCCGTAGAAAAAGCAGTGTAGAATAGCTGTGGGGTTTGTCATACCCCACCTCACCTCCAAAGGGTTAATAACCAAAATTAACCATAATCCTTCATTAGTACACTTATTTTCATCTGCACGTAGGAGTTAGATTTACTGTCGTGGGTTCTTTACACAGAAGAAAAGTTAGACCTACAGAAAGAAATATGGGAGAAGCTCTATAATTATGTGCTGCATAATTATGTGCAGTAGAAATCTTAACATAAATGATAAAATCGTTTAATTATTTAGGAGTAGGCCTACCCTATTTAGTTTAACCCTCAGGCTACCAAGGTTTTTTTGCGACATCGGCTACCAAGGTGGGTTGAGACGACCCCCCCTGGATTTCGTGTTTGGTTTCACATATCATAACTTGTAATAGGCCTACAGCATTGGATTCAGCATTCATTTCTGCATAAAATGGTATATTTAGTTGTATATTAGGTCTATGTGAATGCAGGCGCGTAACTAGCATTACGCAATTACGCAACTGCGTAAAGATTTAAACAGCTCTCAAAAACTACAAACCGTTTAGATTATTTATTGACATCCTAGATTACTATTATTCGTTGAATTTATACTGTGAAGACTTTATTATTGTGGGGTCCAGGGGCGCAATCACGGTCCAGAAGTTGGGGGGACCTACTAGAATGTCTGAGTGGGGGAGGTGGAATTGCGAGCGCCGAAGGCGCGAAGCTGCGATTGCCGAAGGCAAGAAGCCCCTAACGACTAGGGGGTATGGGGGAGCGTCGTAAGCGAAGCCCCAGAAGCCGACGCAATTTTGAGAATATGATGCCAAATGGAGTACATTTTGGGCTTTAATTTACCTCAAAATTTTCACCGATGATTTCGATATAAAAGTACCTAAATCATCTAGATCTGTGAAAAATTTGACTTTATTATATGAATAAGCTGGACGTGACAAGGGTTTAAGAGAATTGATCGGAAAAGAGTAGAATAAGCTCTAGAACAGTGTTTGTCAACACTAGGAAAATCGGCAGGGAAGAAACCTGAACTGGTAAATTTTCTCAGAATACCGTTAAGGCGTTTACGTTCCCCTACAGTGGCAAATCCCCACCAAACAGAGAAGGCATAAAGTAGCCGTGCGAGGGTAGTAGCCCTAACAACGTCAAAGAGACGTTGACCGTGGTGGCCGTGCATGGCGACCAAAACACGTAGCCGAACATGGATTTTCGGGCTTTGCAGCATATTTTGTCCATGTGTGCCACAAAGCCAATCCCATCAGAGATGGTGACACTCAAAATAACCATCTCCTGGACCCGCTCAGGGATGAGAGGAGGGAGGGCAATGTTTGGACCCAGTGACGGATTTTCGTTTGGGGGGCTTTAAGCCTTGAACATAGCCTGAGCCTATAGGAGCCGGGGGCAATAGCTTCGTTTGGGGGGTTTGGACCTCTGTTTGGACCTCGGTCGTTTGACAACCATTTCTCTAGTCTTAGCATGATTTAATTTAAGATTCCTAATGGATGCCCACTTAGAGATTATGGTCAAGTTCAGAAAGAGTGCTCTCAATGCAGGAAGCAAGGACCAGCAAGTAGATATATCGTTGGCATATTTAGTGAGACGGTTTTCAATGTATTTAGGTTGAAGGCTAGAAATGGCTATGACAAAATCGGTAGGCTACGTCCAAGACTATACTGGCATTAATGGTACAGATGAGAGAGATCACGGAAGGCAAGAAGTTCCTATATAACGACTATCTATAGGGGTATGGGGAGCGTCGTAAGTTCCCCCATCTGGGTCTGGGGCGGAGCCCCAGAAACCGACGCAATTTAGAGCATTTTATACCAAATGGAGTGCATTTTGGGCTCTTGTTTGCCTCACAATTTTCAAAAGTTGGGGAGGACGGTCCCAAGCTGTTCGAAAGTTGGGGGGACGCGTCCCACGGGTCCCATAGGGTGGTTGCGCCTATGGTGAGGTCGGCAAACATTTTCCTTCGCTGACGCTAAATTATGACTCTGGAAATTTTGTGGCACTTCTGAAATTTCGATCACAGACCCACAGTAGTTTAAATCATCGTAGGCTAATGTCATATGTTCCACGCAATGCCCATGAGTTCGTTGATTCAGAATGTGTGGTCAGTAAACTCGAGACAGTATTGTCGCAGAAAGTCGTGCGGGCAAGTTTTACACTATATTGCTAGATAGTGCAGACATCAGTAGCACAGAACAGATATCGGTCTGCTTATTAAAGTTGATGGCGGTAAGAACCCCGGTTCTCAGAATGTGGTAAAAAGAACAATTACACAGCTTTCATCCGAACTCATACGTGACGCCACTGGCGAAACTATTACGACAATCGTCGAGCAGCAGCTATCTGAGGTCGGACTCGAAGATAGAGAATGGAGGAAAGGGAGGAAGAGAGCGCAATGGAGGAACGGGAAGAAGAGAGCGAAATAGGGGTAGGGAGGAAGAGAGCGAATGGAGGAGAGGCAGGAAGAGGTGCGAATGGGTGGAAGGGAGGAAGAGAGCGAAATGGAGGAAAGGGAGGAAGAGAGCAAGTGGAGGGTATGGAGGAAGAGAGCAAATAAAGAAAAGGGAGGAAGAGAGCAAATGGAGGAAAGGGAGGAAGAGAGCGAAATGGAAGATCGGAAGGAAGAGAGCAAAATGGAGGAAAGGGAAGAAGAGAGCGAAATGGAAGAAAATGAGGAAGAGAGCGAAACGGAGCAAAGGGAGGAAGAGAGCGAAATGGAGGGCAAGGAGGAAGAGAGCGAAATGGAGGTAAGGGAGGAAGAGAGCGAAATGGAGCGTAAGGAGAAAGAGAGCGAAATGGAAGAAAGGGAGGACGAGAGCGAATTGGAGGAAAGGGAGGAAGAGAGAGAAACGGAGGAAAGGGAGGAAGAGAGCGAAATGGAGGAAAGGGAGGAAGAGAGCAAGTGGAGGGTATGGAGGAAGAGAGCAAATAAAGAAAAGAGAGGAAGAGAGCAAATGGAGGAAAGGGAGGAAGAGAGCGAAATGGAAGATCGGAAGGAAGAGAGCGAAATGGAGGAAAGGGAAGAAGAGAGCGAAATGGAAGAAAATGAGGAAGAGAGCGAAACGGAGCAAAGGGAGGAAGAGAGCGAAATGGAGGGCAAGGAGGAAGAGAGCGAAATGGAGGTAAGGGAGGAAGAGAGCGAAATGGAGGGTAAGGAGAAAGAGAGCGAAATGGAAGAAAGGGAGGAAGAGAGCGAATTGGAGGAAAGGGAGGAAGAGAGAGAAACGGAGGAAAGGGAGGAAGAGAGCGAAATGGAGGGAAAGGGAGGAAGAGAGCGAAATGGAGGAAAGGGAAGAAGAGAGCGAAATGGAGGAAAGGGAGGAAGATAGCGAATTGGTGGAAAGGGAGGAAGAGAGCGAAATGGAGGAAAAAGGAGGAAGAGAGCGAAATGGAGGGTATGGAGGAAGAGAGCAAATAAAGAAAAGGGAGGAGGGAGCAAATGGAGGAAAGGGAGGAAGAGAGCGAAATGGGAAAAAAGAAGGAAGAGAGCGAAATGGAGCAAAGGGAGGAAGAGAGCGAAATGGAGGGCAAGGAGGAAGAGAGCGAAATGGAGGAAGGGAGGAGGAAGAGAGCGAAATGGAGGGTAAGGAGAAAGAGAGCGAAATGGAAGAAAGGGAGGACGAGAGCGAATTGGAGGAAAGGGGAAGAGAGCGAAACGGAGGAAAGGGAGGAACAGAGCGAAATGGAGGAAAGGGAGGAAGAGAGCGAAATGAAGGAAAGGGAGGAAGAGAGCGAACTGGAGGAAAGGAAGAAAGAGAGCGAAATGAAGGAAAGGGAGGAGGAGCAAATGGAGGAAAAGGAGGAGGTGAGAATGGAGGAAAGAGAGGAGGTGTGAAATGGAAGAAAAGGAGGAGGTGAGAATGGAGGAAAGGGAGGAGGTGCGAATGGAGGAAAGGGAGGAGCGAATGGAGGAAAGGGAGGAGGTGAGAATGAAGGAAAGGGAGGAGGTGAGAATGGAGGAAAGGGAGGAGGAGCGAATGGAGGAAAGGGAGGAGGTGCGAATGGCGGAAAGGGAGGAGATGAGAATGGAGGAAAGGGAGGAGGTGC
Source organism: Aporrectodea caliginosa (assembly GCA_020284085.1). Taxonomy (NCBI): domain Eukaryota; kingdom Metazoa; phylum Annelida; class Clitellata; order Crassiclitellata; family Lumbricidae; genus Aporrectodea; species Aporrectodea caliginosa. The sequence continues at coordinate 486,771 of JACEVL010000072.1, forward strand.
GAATGGAGGAAAGGGAGGAGCAGCGAATTTTCATGGAGGAATGGGAGGAGGTGCGAATGGAGGAAAGGGAAGAGGTGAGAATGGATGAAAGGGAGCAGGTGCGACTGGAGGAAAGGGAGGAGGTGCGAATGGAGGAAAGGGAGGAGGTGAAAATGGAGGAAAGGGAGGAGGTGAAAATGGAGGAAAGGGAGGAGGTGAAAATGGAGGAAAGGGAGGAGGTGCGAATGGAGGAAAGGGAGGAGGTGAAAATGGAGGAAAGGGAGGAGGTGCGAATGGAGGAAAGGGAGGAGGTGTGAATGGAGGAAAGGGAGGAGGATGGTGAATGGAGGAAAGGGAGGAGGTGCGAATGGAGAAAAGGGAGGAGGTGCGAATGGAAAAAAGGGAGGAGGTGAGAATGGAGGAAGGGAGGAGGTGAAAATGGAGGAAAGGGAGGAGGTGCGAATGGAGGAAAGGGAGGAGGTGCGAATGGAGGAAAGGGTGGAGGTGCGAATGGAGGAAAAGGAGGAGGTGAAAATGGAGGAAAGGGAGGAGGTGAAAATGGAGGAAAGGGAGGAGGTGCGAATGGAGGAAAGGGAGGAGGTGAAAATGGAGGAAAGGGAGGAGGTGAAAATGGAGGAAAGGGAGGAGGTGAAAATGGAGGAAAGGGAGGAGGTGCGAATGGAGGAAAGGGAGGAGGTGCGAATGGAGGAAAGGGAGGAGGTGCGAATGGAGGAAAGGGAGGAGGTGTAAATGGAGGAAAGGGAGGAGGTGAAAATGGAGGAAAGGGAGGAGGTGAAATGGAGGAAAGGGAGGAGGTGCGAATGGAGGAAAGGGAGGAGGTGAAAATGGAGGAATGGGAGGAGGTGAAAATGGAGGAAAGGGAGGAGGTGAAAATGGAGGAAAGGGAGGAGGTGCGAATGGAGGAAAGGGAGGAGGTGCGAATGGAGGAAAGGGAGGAGGTGAAAATGGAGGAAAGAGAGGAGGTGAAAATGGAGGAAAGGGAGGAGGTGAAAATAGAGGAAAGGGAGGAGGTGAAAATGGAGGAAAAGGGAGGAGGTGCGAATGGAGGAAAGGGAGGAGGTGCGAATGGAGGAAAGGGAGGAGGTTCTGCCTTATAGTCATTTCCTTCTAATCTTGCATGTAGTGCAGCGTGTGGTTTTCGGTCAACTTGCATTCGCTCCATTATATTATGTCGAAACCATCGAAGTCTTCTTTGAACGACTTTGTCTAGCAGAGTTGTTTCGATCCATATGCTGTCTAATGCCAACGTTTCTTATTTTCTGAAGTCTTGAAATCCCTGCGATCTTCCGCAGTAAACTAATTTCTGCTTTAATAATTCTTTTCTTGTCTTGCTTTCGCACTGGCCAACATTCCCACCCGTAGCCTAAAGCAAATCGGTTGTATCTTCGTCTCGCATAATGAGCTTAATTATCTTTGTCTGTTTTTTGGTCTTGGTAGGCCCTAGCAGCCCCAAATAGTAATAGGATTGCAAGGGGTGTTCAGGCACGAATGAGGAAGCTTTTCGCCTCGCAAGATATAATTAAAATTATGAAATTATTTAATTTCCCAAAGAACTGATTTAAATTGTTATTACTTTTAACCAAAAAGATGGTATCCAAAATGCACCATTATACACACCCAAATAAACGTTCCTTAATTAGGCCTACAGCCTTTTCCCAGACCCCTCCCCTCAGAGAATTTGGAATCTGCGTAATTTTGGGAAGCTCTAGTTATGCCACTGTGTGAATGCACATCGAAATTACATAATTTTTAACAAAGGCACCGATAATTAGCGATATCTTATATTATTGAGTACATCCAGCACTTGTTAGATAAACAATTTAAACAAATATAAGATCATGTGTGTTTTGAAACTAATCTATGTATCCAAGACACATACATACATCCCTACACATGTTTACATACATACAAATATACATCCATACATATATACATGTACATGCATTCATGCATGTACACACATACATACAAATTCATACATGGATACAAACATGCGTACGTACATCCCTGCATACATACGTACATACTTACTTACATGCATACATATATACATACATACATACATACATACATACATACATACATACATAGAAACATACATACATGCATACATACTTATCACAGGCGTCACAAGAACTTTCGTTCACGTAGAAATATCAGTTTTTCACTCAGATTACGCGTATTTTTATTTATTTTGATCACTTCCGGTTTACAAAAGACAAACATCTAAGTATGCAAATGAAGCCCTGTATTCCCTCTAAATAATGGTTTATTTGTTTATCTTCCAGAAAGAAAAATGAGTACGCTATAGACGAAAAACTAAGGGGGTCGTATCAACCCCCCCTGGTACCTCGGGTATATCGGGTGTAACTTTTGAATGGCGATATCACAATAATGTTTACCTCAAAATGTGCGCAAATGATCCTGCTACAGCTACCTAAATTATCAAAATTATATTCCACATGGAACAAGTTTTCGAAGCAAAAAACCTAGGGGGGTCGTAATAACCCCCCCCCCCTTGGTAGCCCGAGGGTTAAAGGGGAAAGAATGAGAATTAGTAGAGGTTTTGCGGGCCTGTGTGCTCGCCCAGATTATCACGTTCATTGGGTCCATGTAGCGGACCCACAGTCTACCACTATACCAATAGGGACTACCATGCTGACAAACTGACAAATGTCGCTAGCTACGGCGTTTTGAAGGTCAAACGAACAAGGCTGCCAATGCAGGCCCTGCTTTTAAAATCAAAATACGATCTTAAATTGCAAAAATAAATTTTTCACAATTAAAACCAAATTGCTGTCAGGGTCTACTATAGGGTGTCCAGTGTTTAATGACATCTCTGCGCCTTTGCCTTAATTAGGCCTAGGCCATAATGTGATTAGGCCTACCTTGCTTCGTATGATGACCCCGCCAACATTTCCATGGACTTTAGATGGGACCCACATGGCTCTATACGGTCCCATATTGTAACCTGGGTTCCATATGGGCTCCATATGGGCAGGCTGCCAGGGCAGAACCTATTATGAACAAACTTCGATTAGCCAAAATGATGTAATAGTAGTCCAATAGTAGAACCCGGTAGCTTATGCGAATTCTAGACAGAGCTTCGCGAACACTTCCACAAATGTAATGAAGAATATCTAGATGCGACATTTTAATCATTTGTAAATTATTGTAACGTCCGAAGAAGTCAACGTCCGTATATCACGACCTAGGATATTTTGTGTTGAAAGTTCTTTCGGAAAATAAACAGACGCGTAGGCCGTCCTTCTGTCGCCTGCAGGCTGTGAACTGTTCGTTAATCCGTAAAACGGTATTTCTGAGATGCGCCCACTTCTGCTTTAACGCATGTGCCGGCTGAAAACAAAATAATTAGGCTACAGATAAGTAAAATCGACACTACACAAACAATATCCCGTTTATAGTTCACATATCAAACTGTTATATTTTATACTGCGCGTTAAATGCTAGTAAAGTAAGACTGTGACCCTGCAGCTAGCGTAGCATATCTCCATTTACCCATGTATCTAGGCCTAATTTCATCCGTTGTAACAACTTCTATAAAGCCATCATCAAATTGAACGATGCATCATTTGATGGTACCTGCTATAATATAGGCCTAATAACAAGAAGAGCAGTCCCTTAAAACTGGCCCCGAGAGCAGCCATAGGTACGAAGGGCTAGTGACGTCATACTTCTTGCTCTAGACATAGCCTATACTTACTCTCAGAGCAGCAGACGTCGTACGTTGTGCAGGCGTCGGCTTTAAATCTTCCGCATTTTCCATATAGGGATGGCGAGATTCGACACTGGGATAGAATCGTGTTTTCCGCCGCGCAGTATTGACTCTGCGTCGTGTTGAATTGACAGTCCGCCATGCCGGCCTTGCAACAGTCGCACGCGTTGATACAGTGACAGGGGTTCGATTCATCTCCCACAGAGAGACACTGAAACCATTACGACATGTGTCTATGTATGTATTGTATTGTATTGTATTGTATGTATGTATGTATGTATGTATGTATGTATGTATGTATGTATGTATGTATGTATGTATGTATGTATGTATGTATGTATGTATGTATGTATGTATGTATGTGTGTATGTATGTATGTATGTATGTATGTATGTATGTATGTGTGTGTATGTATGTATGTATGTATGTATGTATGTATGTATGTATGTATGTATGTATGTATGTATGTATGTATGTATGTATGTATGTATGTATGTATATTTGTGAGTATATATATATGTCGGATGTATGCATAGGTCGGTAGGTAGTTAGGTGTGAACGTATATATGTCTATACGTCCATGTATACATATATAGGCTACACAGTATTACACACATATACAATACAACTGTATTTACACACGACCATACGACAGAGCGTCGATGGCGCTTAGCAACTGTGCGTGAAGGATTTGCTCAATGTTCCTACACAGTAGCTGCCTCGGGCGAGGCTCAAACCTGTACTGTCCGTGTTATAGCCGAGCGCTCTAACCAGTCGGCCACTGTGCCACACATGTGCACAAACCGTGCATATTCATGTGCACATACATACATGTACATACATACATGTTTAGGCCTACATACATACATATACATACATACATACATACATACATACATACATACATACATACATACATACATACATACATACATACACATACATACATACATATACATACATACATACATACGTACGTACGTACATTCTAACAAAAAAAGATCCATGCACATACATGCATACGTATACTTCTTACACACGTATACACATACACATACATACACACATACACACGGAGATGATTCCATGCATACACACATACTTACATACATACATACTCGTCTATACGGTCTACCATTTAGCTTTGAGTCATCTGTTGTGCTGTACTAACGTTATGCATCGTTGACTTGTCGCCATATATCGATGCTGCTCGTGCTTCCACTGATGGAGCGGAGCGCTTGCCTCCGAGCGGACAGTTGCGGATGTAGCAGGAGAGAGAGGGACGCCAGCAGAGACAACAGGACAACGAGAACAACAGAAGACAACTACAGCGAAACATCTTTGTCTGGTTCGGATCTTCAGATTTCGCAGAGATCGTCGTGTGCCTCCGTTTCAAGACTATATAGACATTAAAGATAATATCTGACATGTTTTAGACAATATAATGTGGCTCTTAGAATACTCTAGTCTTTAGGATAATCATAATGTGCCTGCTTGCAAGAAGTTCTCTTGCGACGCCATATAAGTTGTTATAACAATAACAACAACACAACAGAAATAATAAATAATAAAAACGATTGTGTTTGCGTGTGATAAAAAATAAATACTATTAATATAATAATGATGGGTAGACAGGGGTGGACTGGGCCGCCGGGACACCGGGAAGATTCCCGGTGGGCCGCCAGGACCGGTGATATAATAATTTAATCAATTTAGTACAGATGATACAGGTTTTTTACAAAAAATTGCGGCATCGGTTAACCGGTTTTTAGTTTCGGTTAACCGGTTTGTAAATTAACTGAAAAAGAGCAATGCATTATGCATACTTACTTACCTACAGTGCTCCGTACAGCCAGCGGCCGCCATGTTAGATAAGAATTTACATCTTCCATTCTACTTCCGGCGTCTTCCACTGAGTTTGTTTTGATAAAATTTCTTTTAAATTTGTTAGTTAGTAATAAGTAATATTAATTAAATAAGATATGTTACGGTTATGAGTGATATAAATCCGAAACGAAAATTGAAATACATTAAGAATCGCTTGCGAAGCTCATTGTCATCTACACACCTTGAAGCTTTTATGCTTATGTCAACAGAAACCGATGTTTTAAGTGAACTGAATAATGACACAATTATAGATCATGTAGCCGAAATGGCACCCGGCTTAAAGAAGTTGCTAATACTATAAACAGCAATAATACCATCACAGTGAGTCCGAATAAATTGATTTATAACTTGAGTTGACGCATTCTTAATATTTTATATATAATTATAAATTATATATGCGATTTATCGTTTTTTGTTATTGCATAATGTAATTTGTAAAGTGACCCATGACTTTGGAGGTCACTGGCCCTCGGGTATGCATGAAAAAATGCACAAAGAAAATAAAAGTCATGAAGTTAGGGCCGCTTTTTGTTTTTTTCCCGGGCCGCTTGAACTCCCCAGTCCACCTGTGGGTAGATATTATAATTAATAATAATATTATTACTAATGATTATTATCATTACACCTAAAGTAGATATGGTCCTCAGGTATTCTTAAAATAATGTCCGGAGGCAATAAAAATTATATTATTATATAATAATAACAACGGCAATAACATCATGATCATCATCGTCGTCGTCATCATCATCGTCGTCGTCATCATCAACAACAACAACAACAGCCACAATAGCAATATTTCTTACACTCTGTGGATTTTCTCTTTTGAAAAAAAATGACAACAACGTTTAACACAGTTTTTCTTCTAAAGTATCTTCTGTAAGCGCCGGTCGAGACAAGGCGTGGAGCATGAAGGAACAGCATACCTTTGCGACAGTGGTGTCTGATGAAGACGCCACTTTTGAGCGGTTAAACAACACAGATGATGGACCATTGAAATGAATTAACCTTACCCGATGTTCAGTTGTTCTTGAAGTCTTGTTCAACTGCGACGTAGACTTCTTGACAAGACGACACGAGTGTACTGAACCATGCGATGAGAGAAGCTCTTTTATTTGGTGCCACCAAGTGAAGTATAATGAAATGCAGATGTCGCTGCAATTAGCAGGCATTTTTGTATTAGCCATGGCTGTGTCTGTCCGTTTCTCTCTAGTCTGCTTGTCTGTCTGTTTGCCAGCCTGCGCTCTGTCTCTGTCTCCGTCTGTCTGTCTGTCTCTGCACTGACTGTCTTCTTGTGGGTCTCTCTCTCATTCTCTCTGTCTCTCTCTCTGCCTCTCTCTGTCTCTGTCTCTCTGTCTCTGTCTCTGTCTCTCTGTCTGTCTGTTTGTCTGTCTGTCTGTCTCTCATTCTCTCTCATTCTCTATCTGTCTGTTTGTCTGTCTGTCTGTCTCTCATTCTCTCTCATTCTCTATCTGTCTCTCTGTCTGTCTGTCTGTCTCATTCTATCTCATTCTCTCTCATTCTCTATCTGTCTGTTTGTCTGTCTGTCTGTCTCTCATTCTCTCTCATTCTCTGTCTGTCTGTCAGTCTCTCTCTCTCTCTGTCTCTGTTTGTATGTCTTCTGTCTTCTTGCGAGTTTGTCTTCTTGCAGGTCTCTCTTTCTCCTCTATGTCTTTCTCTCTCTGTGTGTCTCTCTTAAGTCTGCCTGCCAGTCTGCCTGTGTGTCTTTATATTTGTTTCTTTATGTCACCCTCTGTCTCTTCTATCTGTCTGTCTGGCAGTCTCTCTCTCTCTCTGTCTATGCATTTACCAGACCCTGTCAAGCCTATTGTCTCTCTCTTTGCATCTCTGTCGCTTTATCTATGCCTAAATGATCTGTCTCTTGTCTCTTACTTCTTTGTTCCGGTTGCTTTCCCTGTCCGTGTTGTTCTACCCAGAGGGAACCGGAGTAGAAAAAGCTATTTGTTGCAACGCATGCTTAAAAATCTGGAATAAAGTATTCAATTTATTAGTCGTTAATTAATTATCGTAATTGACAACAGCTGTTCGTACTCAACGTAGCAACATTAGGTGGTTAACAACATTGCATAAGTGGAAACTTCAAACATGTATGTGTGTATATAATATATTAATGTATGTATGAAAGGATGCATGGATGTATGAATGCATATATGTATGTATGTATGTATGTATGTATGTATGTATGTATGTATGTATGTATGTATGTATGTATGTATGTATGTATGTATGTATGTATGTATGTATGTATGTATGTACATGTATGCATGTATGAATATGTGCCAATATATATATATATATATATAGTGGTGATAGGTATGTATGTATGTGTGCAAAAATCTGAGCATTAATGGAGCGCCTCTATAGAGCTTCACAAAGGTGTTGCAGCGCTCGTATATTTCTTGAGTAAGACCTATAATGTCAGGTTTTAGTGCAGTCTGTTGTACTGATCATGGGCGTATGTATATAGGCCGACAACTGGATGCACAATGACGATGACACCTTAACTGAAGATGTATGCTTACTATATACAATGGGATATGTATGCATGATGTATGTATATGGGCTTTGCATGGCGTCCTTTACAACCTCTGGAATATGCTGATCTTCGTCCGAAAACTCTTGTATAAGCCTATACATGAAGAAATTCTTGAGGTTTGTGAATGTATTACGAAGGATTGATTGACTATGCATTGAAAATGCCGACATCTCCCTCATAATCTATCTCATTACCCTTTAAATAGAATCAGGATTATCAATATATATATATATATATATATATATATATATATATATATATATATATTAACGTACAGTCCAATATGCATAGGGCCTATATAGCCTATCTGTAGATCATGACGTTCTCTCCCGCGAGACCTCTCTGATCCTTTCTATAGACTACTTAAGACCTTCCTCTTTGACCGGGCCTGGGTCGGGAGCGCCTCTGAGTAGTTATCTTGAAGGGGCGCTATATAAATCCATAGATAGATAGATAGATAGATAGATAGATAGATAGATAGATAGATAGATAGATAGATAGATAGATAGATAGATAGATAGATAGATAGATAGATAGATAGATAGATAGATAGATAGATAGATAGATAGATAGATAGATAGATAGATAGAGAGAGAGATAGATAGATAGATAGATATATGACATAACTTATATCGGTCGTAGGCCCTACATGTTTTCGCCTTAGTTTATTATAAGCCTTGTAGGCCCTATGTATTTTATTTAACGATTACGTTTAAGTAAGTATAAGTAAGTATATCCTTTATTGATCCAACTGCTAACCGCACTTTGGTTATTATTGGAGCACAAACGACATATTGGCATTCTTAACGAAGTCTTTTTTTTTATTTATCGAATCAAAATTCTGCCAATAAATTAATTGCTTCCTTATGCTATCTGATGCCAAGAAGTATAGGCTAAGAGCGCTGCATCTAGTCAGGCATGGACGGCGTCTTCGGGAAAGGGACGTATAGAGAGACATAGCCGAATGCAGACACATACACAGAGGCAGACATGAGGGCGGACTAACCAACGGACATCGATTTCATATGAGCTCCATGGATGTATGACGTCGAGATGTTCTAGACATATAAAGCGAGAATCATCCAATGCGATTAGCAGAACTGATCCAGAAACACGTCAACTGTGAAGACCTGCAGTCAGCGTGTCTCGGCCTTAGTGTCTCCGCCTTAGTATGCATGCATAGATTTGGAAAGGCCTAGCTGTATTTGTATAGATCTAAGCCTACAAACGCGATAAAATAGACCTATAGCCTAGGCTACACGGAGACTGATCGAAATTGTGAACTTTCTGCAATATTTGTGTCGCCATTCGTCAAAGCCGTATCGTGGTAAAAGGTTGGTTTCAATATGTAGACATAATTATTTCAAATGGTTCTCGTACAGCCTAGGCCTACGGGTTCTGCGCACGTCCACGGCCAATTGAGAGGTAGCCTAGACCTTTTGCCTATATTTTTACTTTCATTGATCATTTTCTCGAAAATTTTCGTAAGTTCGGCTGTGTACGGGCTTGCGTTTCGGAGTTATTTCTTGGAAGGCTATACTTAAGGATTTTGCAAGATTTTCGACAATAGACCTAATTGGTCGCAACTTTATGTAGCCTCAATTAGGCCTACTCAAATTATTTATTCATTCTTTCTTTATTTAGGGGGCCTACTTAGACTATGGTATATATACACTTTGGAACAGACGAGCCATACGTAATTTAGAACTACAGACAGCGCAAACAGGATTCTGACATTTTTGTCTTACGACTTATATCCGAATTTGTAGAAGTTCAGTCACTGCTTTAAAGTTATTATCCCCTCTGTAGGCTATATTAAAATTGATTATTATTAATCCAAACATTTCACGTCGTCCTATGACATCAAAGGCCGTTGACGACAATAATTATACAGTACATAAAATCTGGGATTATTATAGTCCCAGATAAAATATACAATTGGATCCACAGTTTAACGGCAGCTTATGACAACATAGGCCGTTGCCGCCGACAAAGATTTTTGGCATATTACAGCTCTATTTAAAAATATACAATTTGGATTGATCCACAGTTTAACGGCAGCTTATGACAACATAGGCCGTTGCCGCCGACAAAGATTAGTTTTTGGCATATTTTGTTTCAATTGCATAACATGTAAATGTACAGCGCAGTGCGTTTGTCAGGCGCTAAATTAAAGAAAAGATATTATTATTATTATATTACAGCTCTTACTCTAATTAAATAAATATACAATTCAATTAGTACAAGAAACTTATAGCGTCCGAACGACACAATTAAAGGTGTTCAAACGAAGCTTTGCATTTTCATTAATATTCAATATTTTGTAACACAAAGTAGTTCACCTCACTCTATCTATAATTTCTATATACTGACTAAAAATGTTATGCAGATTAAAGAATATTATTACACAGCAATTGTCCCACATCAGAAACTTTAAAAGTACTCTTTTTCAACCGTTCATGTTTCTAATACACCCCAATAAAAAATCCCACCAAGGACGAAATTGAAATTGAGACCCAGTTACGCTAATATAAGCCAATCCGAACACGTTAAAAAAGGGGTCACCAAAATCAGCTTCTTTTACTGTAACAGTTAAGCGCGATAGTATAGTGTCCTACGACTACTATATAATACACCAGTTTAACCTTTAACACTTTTAATCGTCCTTCCAAACACTTCTTCATCCACCTACTTCAGTTCATGTTCTAGCTCTCTCTATACACATATCAACATATCACTAGAGTTCATCTTCTGACGTCATAGTCCGACACTACAGTCCCTCCTTTTCCACAGTAGTTAGTCCACTACTTTTATTAATACTAACATTATCACTAACGCTATCATTATCATTAATACTAACACTAACATTAACTCTAACACTAACACACTAGGGCAGCGATCCGCCTACACCCTTCGTGTGTATCCTAGTACAACTGAAAATCTTTAAACTTTGCTGGCAGCTGTCGATTCCGTGTAGGTCGCTGACTAAGTTCTGGATATTTTCCTGCAACCTCTGTTTCGTCCCCTCCATTGTTTGGTTCTCCTGTATTGCTTGGTTCAACAGTTTCATTTGGTTCCATAGTTTCATTTTGTTCAACAATGTTATTCGGTTCGAACAGGTTCTCTGACACGTTCTCAGCTGTGACTTTGTTCTTTGACATGTTCCCAGCTGTGACTTCTCTTCCCTTTTCAGTCATTGTGTCTGGTAGTTCTGACCGTGTCTCATACTTCTTGATATGTGTGACATTCCTCTTGTACTGAACTCCTTCTGGACTTTCTATAGTTACACAGTTCCCCGTTTTACTTTTGACAGCATATGGTTTTGTCTGGAACCGTGTTGTAAATTTGTTGTTGTATGGCTGTTTCATTAGAACCGTGTCTCCGATATGTATCTCTGTATCTGCTGCGCGTCTTCTGTCATCAGCGTATTCCTTCCCTTTGAACTTCTTTAGCCGATCCTCATCCCTGATGCTTTCATCGTCAACAACGGAATGTCGTAGTTCAGGTAATTTCGTCCTCAGTTTCCGTCCATATAATGCTTCTGCTGGCGAAATTCCCAATGTAGAATGTGGAGTTGTTCTATAAGCAAACAAGTACGTTAGAAGTTCCTCTTTCCAGTTTTTTCCTTCTCCTTGAGCTATTTTGATCCTCTGCAATAACGATCTGTTTTGCCTCTCCACCTCTCCGTTTGCCTGCGGCCATAAAGGTGTTGTTTTATGATGCACAATATCATTTTCCTTCAGATATTCGGCAAATGCATTTGATGCAAATTGAGGTCCATTATCACTGGTGATAGAATATGGTAAGCCATGAGTAGCAAAGATCTGCTTCAAACTCTCTATGACTTTATCTGATGTAGCTGTTCGAGTAATATCCACCTCATAGAAACGACTGTAGTAGTCCACCACGACTAAAACGTATTCACCGGTAGGCAATGGACCCAAATAATCCATCGCCAAGTCTTGCCAAGGACCTTCTGGTAGTTGTGTCCTTGTCATCGGTTCTGGTTTCATTGGCATTCCTACAAGTTGGCATCCATGACAAGTGCGACAATGTCTTTCACTGTCTTTATCTATTCCAGGCCACCAGACTTTGCTGCGGAGCCGCTTCTTCATTTGCACGATTCCTGGATGACCTTCATGAGCCAGTTCTAATGTACGTCCTCGCAGAACTTCTGGCATCACAATTCTTGTCCCTCGTAGTAATATTTGTCCAATGACACACAGTTCTTCACTTATCACTCTATACTCGACCATTTTCCCTTTTTCCCAGGTATCGTTCTTCAAACTTTCTCGAACTGCACACAGTACTTTGTCTGTTGCGGATGCTTTTTCTATTTCACTGGTTGACAAGGCTTTTGGAGTTGCTGCCACTGCAACAAACTTTATGTAGTCATCACCTTCATCATATTCCATTACCGGTCCTCTTGACAGTCGAGACAACACATCAGCGATGTTTTCACGTCCAGGTACATACTTCACCTTGAAATTGTACGACTGTAATCGTAAGACCCATCTCTCGATTCTAGCAGATGGCTTTGATCGTGCTGAATATATGACTTCAAGTGGTTTATGATCTGTCACAAGTTCAAACTCCTTTCCATACAAGTACAGATGGAACCGTTCACATGCCCAAACTAAAGCCAATGCTTCCTTTTCTGTTTGAGAATAACGTCTTTCCACTGCACTCAAACTCTTGCTTGCATATGACACCACTCTGTGTACTCCATTCTGTTTCTGTATTAACACAGCTCCCAAACCGACAGGGCTTGCATCTGCAATCACCTGTGTTGGTGCCCCTTGCTTGAAATAAGCCAACGTCTTAGCACTACTCAATCTGTTCTTCAATTCTGCAAAAGCTTCCTTTTGCTTTTGACCAAACACAAACTGAGCATCCTTCTTTACAAGTTGTCGTAGTGGTTCACTGACAGTTGACAAGTCAGGAATATACCGAGCCACAAAGTTGACCAGACCAAGAAAACTTTTGACTTCACTTGCATTTTCCGGTTCTCTTGTTTCTGTGACAGCTTTGACTTTTGCTTCTGTTGGTCCAATTCCATGACAGCTCAACACATGGCCCATGAATTGAACTTTATGCATTCCTATTTGGCACTTGGCTCTATTCAGAGTCAATCCATTTCTCTTTAAGCATTCCAAGACTGCTCTCAAGCGCTCATCATGTTCCCTAGGTGTCTTCCCGTGTACTATAATATCATCTGCTATATTGTGAGCTCCTGCACACCCAGTCAAAACTTGCTGAATAATGTGTTGGTAGAGTTCAGGCGCTGATGATATTCCAAACATTAATCGTTTGTATCGGTATAACCCTGTATGGGTTATAAAGGTAGTTATTCCTCTTGAATCCTCATCTAGTTCTATCTGGTGGAATCCCCATTTAAGATCCAGACGACTGTATACTGTTCCTTCATTTAAATGGTAGAGGATGTCATCCACGGTTGGAATTGGATGTCTCTCCCTGACCACTGCTTCATTTGCTTGTCTCATGTCTACACATACTCTGATTTCGTTTGTTCCACCTTTTGGTACGACTATGATTGGACTAATCCACGGTGTAGGGCCTTCAACCTTCTCGATTATATCAGCTTTCAGGAGTTTCTCCAATTCTTCTTCCACAGCTCCTCTTAAGTTGTACGGAATGCGTCTTACTGGCTGTGCCACTGGTCTCACATCTTCATTGATGTAAAACTTAGCTTTGAAGCTTTTCAATTTTCCCACTCCATCAAAACACTCTGGATATTCTGTTAGAATGTCCTGTCCTGTATGAATCTCTCCAACTCCAAGTCCTACTCGAAGAACTCCCAGTTGCTCAGCAGTTGTTCTTCCTAATAATGGTTTCCCATTCCCTTCTATGACATAAAAATCTTCTTCAATTGTCATTTGTCTCAAGGTCACTTTGGCTGTAAACATTCCAATTACCTTCAAAGGCGTCTGAGATCCATAAGCGTAGATGTCTTTTGTTGTCTTTTTACATTCGCACTTCACCTGTTGTCTCTTCATTCCATTCCACGTGATTTGGTCGATAACATTACATGAAGCACCGGAGTCGATCATCATCTCGATATCAACTCCACCAACCTTGAGTGTAACGCTCCCTTTTTCTTCTTGAGACAGACTGAAAATGTATTCTGGCTTGTCATTCCTTGGTTCTTCTTCCACACAATGCACCCGTTTCGTTGCACCGACAGAATGACTTGCAAAATGTTTCTGTGGAGGTCTTTTTGATTCCAGTTTTGTTTTGCAAACAACTTCAAAATGGCCTATTAGGCCACACCTTCTGCAGTTAGCCTTCTTTGCAGGACAATGTGGGTCTTTTGCCATGTGATTCTGTTTGCCACAGCGATAACAGCTCTGTGTGCTAACATGACTCCTCTGACTGCCCCTGTTTTGTGTTCTAGCAAGATTAACAGCAAATGGTACCTGTTCCATCTTCTGAACTTGTACGGCTACTGTCTCCATTGTTCTCCCCAAATCTTGAGCTATAGCCAGAGTAAGTGTTTGCCCCTTTTCCAGCAGCTTTCGGCGAAACACTGATGAAACACATTTATCGATTAACTGGTCCCGAACGTTTTCCTCCAGTTGCTCTCCAAATTCGCAATTTCCCGCTTGTTGTCTTAAACGAGCCACAAACTGGTCCACTGTCTCTTTTGTTCCTTGTTGCATTTGTCTGAAAACATGCCTCTCGTATGGGGTATTCAGTTTCGGCGAAAAATGTCCGTCGAGTTTCCGCATGGCAACTTCGTATTCGCCCGCCGCATCTTCGCCGTCTCCAATTGGTCCCGGGTCGGTCAACGTCTCAAACAAGTCCTGAACAGCCATGCCAGCAGTATGTAGTAGCAAGGCTTTCTTCTGAACGTCTGTGCTTATTCCTTTTGCAACAACGTAGAACTCGAAAGAACGTCGCCATCTTTTCCAGCGTGGACCGACACAGGTTGCGTCACCAACAATGTCGAATGGCGGAATTGTCTGAATGTCCATTTCGCTTCGAAATAACGACTTTAACGCCTGATATAAAATGTTGCTTTACCTCGTCGCCACTTTATAGTGTCCTACGACTACTATATAATACACCAGTTTAACCTTTAACACTTTTAATCGTCCTTCCAAACACTTCTTCATCCACCTACTTCAGTTCATGTTCTAGCTCTCTCTATACACATATCAACATATCACTAGAGTTCATCTTCTGACGTCATAGTCCGACACTACAGATAGTTGACCTCTATTGTGTGGTCAGAAAATACATAATAGAGATTTAGGCCTACATATTAAACCCGTGCAGACGGTGCAGTAGGCTAGTGTTTTTGTTCGCGTTGCGCCAGCAACTGACTAAGATTTTACAACTTTTAATGTTTTCAGTTGGAATGTCCGCTCTCTGCTCCATGAACTTTTTGAGTTTCGTTCTTTTGTCACTGGGAGGCGTCAGCTCTGCAAACTCTGAATCCGGAGCAACTTCTGCCAGAACTTGTCTTCCCCGTGATCAGAAAACATACGAGCAAGAATCACCGGGAAAAGAAATCGACATCGTTCGTGAAGAATGCGATAAAGTAGCTTGGTCGCCATTGTTGCGCCTTGCATGCGAGTCTCACCGCAGAGCTAAGATCACGGCAAGAGACTGCTGCAACAGTGGCGACACCTATCCGCTATGCGGTAAGCCAGATGCGCAGGACTTTGCTGGGAAGCAGATACAGGAAGAGGGAGAAATTACATCGAAACTGAATTCTCAAAACATGAAATCGTCCCCTGTAGCAACGGTCGAGATATTTGAAAGACGCGATACACGCAAAAAGGGACGAGCAGTTTGGAGACAGCGTCACCCATACCTCGATAAACTCAAAAGTCAGTTTTTGGGAAAACGTAAACTTTGAAGGCAGTTCATAATTGTTTCATAGACAAGACCAAAATAGACCTCCTAGTGTAATCACTTGGACAATTTACTGATGGGCCTACTTAGTCTGCGTAGAACAATTGCAACAACTTCGTCAGAGGGCGGTTTGTACTTGGGGTAGAGGGAATGGACCTAGGCCTATAGGCCAATCATTTCATGGTTTGAACTGAAGCCTAAGAATGATGCGCTCAGTCGGGCATAGTTTTAGTCTCTGCGGGGTAGCCTACGATTTGCCCTCCCATACAAATCACACACTGGTCTCGTTGCATATAGACTATTTATTTTTTATTTTTATAACAATATCATTAGACGCGCGAGTGTGCCGGGTGTGTGTGCATGATGCAACGCTGGCGCTATCTTGCAAATAATATAAAAACAAAAACTGCTGTTTGGTTTTCGATAAGAATGGGACAAAATTAACACGACGCCGATGAAGGAGAAAAGGAGTGATCGCTAGAATACAGGGATGTTTCGCAGAGGATATGTCACCGAAGTATCTCACACATGCCCTAGGCTATATACGTGTCAACCTGGTAGTTTGAACCTGCCAGCGTCGTGTTTTCTCAGTAGTAGGCCTAGGTCCTTCTGCGCGGAATGGTCTCCCGTTGGAAATAATCTGTTACTTAGGGATGATTCGTCTACGTTGTACAAACTCCTTAAGACCAGTGGCGAAAATCATGCGAGGGGGAGCAGAGGGGACTGTCCGCCCAAAGTTTTGACTTAAGCCCTCTGTCCCCCCCCCCCCCCAAATCCGACCCTCGTAGGTACTCTGTCCCCCAAAGTTATGTATAGATTTTCGCCTCTGCCTAAGACACTTGAATGTATCACCGTAGTTGGACTGGGAGCGCCCCTGTGTATATAGGATTCTTGAAGGGGCGCTATATAAATTCTTGCGATGAATGAATGAACGAGAAGGTATACTATGGCCATAATTTATAGCGAAGACTTTCGCCATCCAGCATGCATTGTGGAGGGACTTCTGGACAACCCTTGTGACACGAGGGAGCGCTCGTGAATAAGCGGGTGCCCTTCACTTAGCTTTCGAGTGGCGCTTTAGAAATTTGGTGCTTACGACTACGACCACGATCTGTCATCTGAACTGACAACGTATTGACATCCACGACAACTGAACTGACAATCACGCCAACTAGAGTGACAGTCATGTCAGTTGGACTGACACTCAAATCAGCTGTACAGCCTGTACTGACAATATGTGTCAAGCAGCGAATACCAAGAACTGTGACAGAAATCCAATTTCAGCAATTAATCTTTCTGCTGAAAAGCGATCAAACACGACATTCATGAGAGCTGTAGGTCTTTCATTCCGTCCTTCCAGACGTCTGTCTAGCTGTCCGCTTGTCTATCTGTCTGTCTGTCTCCGTCTTTTATTGCTGTCTTCATATAGCGCGTTGAGAAGTTTAGAATTGAAGAAAACGGAAGCTTTCATACGACAGTTGATTTCGAAGTCTACCATAAGCGCACAATAATAATAATATTATTAATATTCAACATCAATATCTTCATATTTACAATTATTTAGACATCTTATACGTAAAGATACTGATGGTGTGAAGCGGTTGAGTTCAGGTGTCGGGTGTTTAAATATAAGTAATTTGACATGGCAATAAAGAAATAATATTGTCTATTCGAAAAAGTTTTCAGAATAATTTCTTATATTCTCTACCGCATGTTTGACGATTGTTTAAACTGTTTAACGTTATTAACGTCTTTCGAGAATGATGCTTCATGGTTTATGTTACTATTAAGGATTGGCTAACCCTTCAGAGTAAGGGAGTGCTCGATAGTGTAGTGGTTAGTTGCGGTGGACTGTGTCAATCGAGAGGTCGCGGGTTCAAATCCCCGCCAGGTCAGAAGGTTGATTCCGGATTTCTGTTCCAACCTGCGCCCCTAGCCAACTCAGCTATAGCGAGTACACTGGCCGTACACTGGCGGTGGGAAGATGAGACGGCTAGGGAGAGAACTGCCCAACCGCCCTGATATACCGAGGCTAAGAAAATGATGTTGCTAACACTTCATACCCACGACTGCCTCAGGGCTAAGGACTGCTATTCTTCTTTTTCCTCTTCTCTTCTAACCCTTCAGAATATAAGACGGCGAGGGAGGAGGATTCTGGCCACCCTTCCTCAAATGTCTCCTCCCACTCCTTCACAGGTGGTAAGTTTTGGTTTCTGCCAGGTGTGCACGATCTGTGTCCAGGTGTTCTCCAATCTCGACCGATCAACGACTCTGATAGACAGAATTATTTCGTGCACGCTGTGTTCCTCGATCGGTCCTCACATCAAATATGTTTACACTGATCTTTTGCCATCAACTACTTCTTTCCAACGGCCATGTCCCTCCCTTTGCCTGTCTGCCTGTGCGCCTGACTGCTTGGATTGTTGTCTGCCTATATCAGGTTGTGTTTGTCTGCCCAGACACACACAAAACACCAGACCACTTCTAACCATATACTATTATATTATATATCCCTCTCGATTATTCATTACGATTATGATTATATATATATATATTATATATTATATAAAAATTTATATATATATATATATATATATATATAGGGCCCTATAGATAATTATATTGAGACAGAGATAGATTGCATATTTAGAGAGATGTATTGAGACTACATATATATATATATATATATATCATATATATATATATATAGACAGAGAGACAGAGATGTATGTGACAGTGACAGTGAGACAGTGTGTAAGAGAGAGAGAGACACACACACACCGCTGTTGTAAGAGAACACTGCATGTAGGCTAGTTTGTGCTAAAAATAGCGGTCGCTGTTGATTGGTCGACTGGTTGAGCAACTTCGGAGAAAGCAGAATTAGGAGCTGATAAGGTTTATGGTAATGAGCGGGAAGCAGAGTGAGGAATAGCAGAAGTCTAATGGGAAGCAGGGAGAGGAGGACGAGGAGGACGAGGAGGACAAGGATGAAAGCAGGCGGAGAAGAAGGAGGAGCAGGAGATGACGATGGAGGGGGAGGAAGAGGGGAAGAAAAGCAAGAGAATGAAGAGGGGTAGAAGGAGGAAGAAGAAGAGACAGAAGAACTGAAGTAGAACGAGGAAGAGACAAGGAAGAGGAGGAATACAAGGAATGCAAGCAGAAGGAGAAGGAAGAGGAGTCAAAGCAGGAGGATGAGCAGCGGACAAGATAAGGACTAGGAGGAAGAGGAATGGAAAGAGGAGGAAGAAGAGGAAAAAGAGTGGAAGGGCGGAGTCCATAGGCATACGCGCAGCGGTATAGTTGCATCCAGCCGCGAAATCCAGTGGCTACTGCGTGGGGGGGGGGCTGGCTGTCTGGCTCCTAGAAAACAATCCTCCACTCTCCTCCCACGACCCACGTGATGAATATGGGCCGGTGATACGCAGCGTGGTACATGTGGTAGGTTCACGTGTGTTGGTCTGGAACGATACCAAGCGTTACACTGTTACAGGCAGCTGGCAAGCAACAACTGGGGTTACTTTACGCTGTGGTCAAGAACGTCAGAGTTTGTAGGTTATACGTGGGATGTGATGGTGGCGCAATATGAATCCTCTATACTTGTCGCTTTGCACGTTGATCGTAGTGCTGGGTATTACGCTCTACTACAGGTAACTATAATGTATGCTGTGTGTGTGTGTGTGTGTGTGTGTGTGTGTGTGTGTGTGTGTGTGTGTGTGTGTATGCATGTGTGTATGTAGGTGACAAGGACATATGTATGTATTGTATGCATGTATGTATGCATAGATGGATGTATGTACGTATGTATGTAGGTAGACAAGGACATATGTATGTATGTATGTATGCATGAATGGATGGATTAATGGGTGGATGATTGTATGCATAAATGTATGTGTGTATGTATGAATGGATGGATGATTGTGTGGATGGATGGCAGTGATGGGTAATTAAGATTTTGTAACTAAGTAATTAGAATTAGCATTAGTTCGACTTTCATAATTAGAATTAGACTTAGCATTTTTGGAGAACTAATTAATTAGAATTAGAATTAGCGCTCATCTAATTTATTATAATTAGTAGCTGACGTCAGAATACAAAATGACAAAAAATGTATTTTTATTTTACAAGTTTGGTGTTCAATCTATTAGAAAAACAAGCTCAAATTTCAATGGTTTACACCAATTTCTTCTTATTACTGTGGAAAATGTTTTTATTTATAAGAAATCAGAGCTGCACTTTGGAACTATCATGAGTTCTAAGGAATTGTCTTCAAGCCTATTTCTTCGCTCATTTGTAACAAATCCTGCAACACCAAAATAATGCTCGCTCCATTGATGCTGATGTTGCAGGAATAGCATGTTTATAGCTGAGTCACCAAGTAAATGATTGCCTAACTATAGTAGTTATGCAATAATAATATTATTATTTGTTTTCTTCCAGTTAATATAGTTCAGGACTTCAGGTCTCACTGTCTGATTTCTGTTTTTCGTAACCTATTGTATTTCGTCTGGACTTCTGCAGAGAACTTTAATTTGTGACTATAGGATTTCACTTGAAAAGACAATGGGTTGATGCCATTGTGCAATCTTATAATGGCGCTATAGAAGTTACTGCAATAGATTAGTTTTCACAGGTACAGCGTCAGGTATTTCAAGATATGGAAGCAGTTGAGAGTCGCTGGACCGAAACCTTGGCCTCTCTTTGGAACTACTCTACACATGCTACGCAAGGTATACACACGACCGCAAGCCTATCTAATCCAGAACTGATATAGCGCCATTTAAATAATAGACCTACTCAAAATATCTGGACTTTTATATAGCACACTTTCAGAACACTCAGAAGCGGGTATCAGACGGCGGTCTGTCGGTATCGCGCTTGTAGTGTGTTCTAACGATTGTGAGTTCGAGCTTGGCCAGCGGACTATGCGTAACGACACCAGTTTGTACCGGCTTAAGCTGGCAAGTAAGGACAGCAAGTTCTGAGATACAATGGCCGAAAACAGGAAATGTCCCTATAGTAAAGTTACTGCGCATCAGTCGATGGAGCTCTGTGACGCACTTTGTATGTATAGAGAAGGACAATCAAAAGTCAGTTGACAAAACTTGATTTAGGCATAATTATTATTAGACCATGAGATAAACGATGAGTTTAGCTGCCAACATGTTACAAGTTGCGACCTGTCAGCTTGATGTTGAGAATATGTGGTGTTAATGGTTAGGATTGACTGATGACAAACTTGATTTAGGGAATATTATTAGATCCCATGTCAAGCGGTTTAAATGACAATGACTAGATTAGTCCATCCCACGCGGATTAGGCCTAGAAAGAGGAATTAGTAGTCGATAACCAACTGATTAGGCCTACGGAGGAAATTAGTCTTGGGAAAGATGATTTAAAAAACAATTATGTAATGTAATGTAATGAAATGTAACAAAACATTTATAAAGCGCCATGGAAGAGTCTCAACAAATAGGTTATAGCGCTCAACACGTAGGCCTATCAAACAGCTTCAAAAGTGCGTCTTTAAGAGTTTAGATAAAACCATGGCATAGATAATTAAACCGCATTAGACCATGGAAAGAGCGTTCATGTTTATGGTCTATTTTCTTTTGAAGGGTGTCGCAAAGCATGACTGGGAACTGATAAGAAAATACGGAAAATACGTTGGGAGGTGAATTATTAAACGATGACTTTATTTAGGGAATATTAGATACAATGACTAGATTTATCCAAGCCGCACGGATTAGGCCTAGTGCACATAAATCGTGAGTCGAATTCCCAGTGCGAAAGTCCTCGAGAATAAAGACAAGTTTTGAGGAAGCGTAAAAGATTCCTAACAGGATCTTTTCTATTTTCTTTTGAAGGGCGTCGCAAGGCATGACTAGGAACTGATAAGAAAAAACGGAAGAGTCGATGGGTCCATGAAGAGAAGGGCTGAATTTGATTTCGAATTGAATAATTATATAGAATGTATTAGAAATCTGCGCATACTTTAGAAGTTTAGATTGTTCTACAATGGACTTTGATCATAATATGTTAGAATGGTATGTGCAAGATTACGAAATGAATCCGAATTCGAAGTCATCCGACCCACCCTTACAACACCACACCTAACCCGACCCGTCCTTGTCACACCGTATACCTTACCTAACCCGACCCACCCTTACCACACCTGACCTTACCTAACCCGACCCGCCCTTGCCACACCTGACCGTATACCTAACCAGACCCACCTTACCACACCTGACCTTACATAACCCGACCCACCCTTACCACATTACCTGACCTAACCCGACCCGCCCTTACCACACCTGACCTTACCTAACCCGACCCACCCTTACCACACCTGACCTTACCTAACCCGACCCGCCCTTACCACACCTGACCTTACCTAACCCGACCCACCCTTACCACACCTGACCTTACCTAACCAGACCCGCCCTTACCACACCTGACCTTACCTAACCAGACCCGCCCTTACCACACCTGACCTTACCTAACCCGACCCGCCCTTACCACACCTGACCTTACCTAACCCGACCCACCCTTACCACACCTGACCTTACCTAACCCGACCCACCCTTACCACACCTGACCTGACCTAACCCGACCAATCAATTTCGTTTATTCTCAACATCAAGCTGACAGGTCGCAACTTGTAACAGGTAACAGCTATAGGAAAAATTGTCTCATGGTCTAATAATATTCCCTAATAAGTTATAATAGTATTGCTATATATATAATCGACTTTCTTTTCTGCTTTAGTCTTCCGATTTAGATCCGTTTCCCGTCAACACCCTTACCACACCTGACCTTACCTAACCCGACCCGCCCTTACCACACCTGACCTTACCTAACCCGACCCACCCTTACCACACCTGACCTTACCTAACCAGACCCGCCCTTACCACACCTGACCTTACCTAACCAGACCTTACCTAACCCGACCCGCCCTTACCACACCTGACCTTACCTAACCCGACCCACCCTTACCACACCTGACCTTACCTAACCCGACCCACCCTTACCACACCTGACCTTACCTAACCCGACCCACCCTTACCACACCTGACCTTACCTAACCCGACCCACCCTTACCACACCTGACCTTACCCCGACCCACCCTTACCACACCTGACCTTACCTAACCCGACCCGCCCTTACCACACCTGACCTTACCTAACCCGACCCACCCTTACCACACCTGACCTTACCTAACCCGACCCACCCTTACCACACCTGACCTTACCTAACCCGACCCACCCTTACCACACCTGACCTTACCTAACCCGACCCACCCTTACCACACCTGACCTTACCTAACCCGACCCACCCTTACCACACCTGACCTTACCTAACCCGACCCGCCCTTACCACACCTGACCTTACCTAACCCGACCCACCCTTACCACACCTGACCTTACCTAACCCGACCCGCCCTTACCACACCTGACCTTACCTAACCCGACCCACCCTACCACACCTGACCTTACCTAACCCGACCCACCCTTACCACACCTGACCTTACCTAACCCGACCCACCCTTACCACACCTGACCTTACCTAACCCGACCCACCCTTACCACACCTGACCTTACCTAACCCGACCCGCCCTTACCACACCTGACCTTACCTAACCCGACCCACCCTTACCACACCTGACCTTACCTAACCCGACCCACCCTTACCACACCTGACCTTACCTAACCCGACCCACCCTTACCACACCTGACCTTACCTAACCCGACCCACCCTTACCACACCTGACCTTACCTAACCCGACCCACCCTTACCACACCTGACCTTACCTAACCCGACCCACCCTTACCACACCTGACCTTACCTAACCCGACCCACCCTTACCACACCTGACCTTACCTAACCCGACCCACCCTTACCACACCTGACCTTACCTAACCCGACCCACCCTTACCACACCTGACCTTACCTAACCCGACCCACCCTTACCACACCTGACCTTACCTAACCCGACCCACCCCTTACCACACCTGACCTTACCTAACCCGACCCGCCCTTACCACACCTGACCTTAACCCGACCCGCCCTTACCACACCTGACCTTACCACCCTTACCACACCTGACCTTACCTAACCCGACCCGCCCTTACCACACCTGACCTTACCTAACCCGACCCACCCTTACCACACCTGACCTTACCTAACCAGACCCGCCCTTACCACACCTGACCTTACCTAACCAGACCCGCCCTTACCACACCTTACCTAACCCGACCCGCCCTTACCACACCTGACCTTACCTAACCCGACCCACCCTTACCACACCTGACCTTACCTAACCCGACCCACCCTTACCACACCTGACCTTACCTAACCCGACCCACCCTTACCACACCTGACCTTACCTAACCCGACCCGCCCTTACCACACCTGACCTTACCTAACCCGACCCACCCTTACCACACCTGACCTTACCTAACCCGACCCACCCTTACCACACCTGACCTTACCTAACCCGACCCACCCTTACCACACCTGACCTTACCTAACCCGACCCGCCCTTACCACACCTGACCTTACCTAACCCGACCCACCCTTACCACACCTGACCTTACCTAACCCGACCCACCCTTACCACACCTGACCTTACCTAACCCGACCCACCCTTACCACACCTGACCTTACCTAACCCGACCCACCCTTACCACACCTGACCTTACCTAACCCGACCCACCCTTACCACACCTGACCTTACCTAACCCGACCCACCCTTACCACACCTGACCTTACCTAACCCGACCCACCCTTACCACACCTGACCTTACCTAACCCGACCCACCCTTACCACACCTGACCTTACCTAACCCGACCCACCCTTACCACACCTGACCTTACCTAACCCGACCCACCCTTACCACACCTGACCTTACCTAACCCGACCCACCCTTACCACACCTGACCTTACCTAACCCGACCCACCCTTACCACACCTGACCTTACCTAACCCGACCCACCCTTACCACACCTGACCTTACCTAACCCGACCCACCCTTACCACACCTGACCTTACCTAACCCGACCCACCCTTACCACACCTGACCTTACCTAACCCGACCCACCCTTACCACACCTGACCTTACCTAACCCGACCCGCCCTTACCACACCTGACCTTACCTAACCCGACCCACCCTTACCACACCTGACCTTACCTAACCCGACCCACCCTTACCACACCTGACCTTACCTAACCCGACCCACCCTTACCACACCTGACCTTACCTAACCCGACCCACCCTTACCACACCTGACCTTACCTAACCCGACCCACCCTTACCACACCTGACCTTACCTAACCCGACCCACCCTTACCACACCTGACCTTACCTAACCCGACCCACCCTTACCACACCTGACCTTACCTAACCCGACCCACCCTTACCACACCTGACCTTACCTAACCCGACCCACCCTTACCACACCTGACCTTACCTAACCCGACCCACCCTTACCACACCTGACCTTACCTAACCCGACCCACCCTTACCACACCTGACCTTACCTAACCCGACCCACCCTTACCACACCTGACCTTACCTTACCCGACCCACCCTTACCCCACCTGACCTTACCTAACCTGACCCGCCCTTACCACACCTGACCTTACCTAACCCGACCCACCCTTACCACACCTGACCTTACCTAACCCGACCCACCCTTACCACACCTGACCTTACCTAACCCGACCCACCCTTACCACACCTGACCTTACCTAACCCGACCCACCCTTACCACACCTGACCTTACCTAACCCGACCCGCCCTTACCACACCTGACCTTACCTAACCCGACCCACCCTTACCACACCTGACCTTACCTAACCCGACCCACCCTTACCACACCTGACCTGACCTAACCCGACCCACCCTTACCACACCTGACCTTACCTAACCCGACCCACCCTTACCACACCTGACCTTACCTAACCCGACCCACCCTTACCACACCTGACCTTACCTAACCCGACCCACCCTTACCACACCTGACCTTACCTAACCCGACCCACCCTTACCACACCTGACCTTACCTAACCCGACCCACCCTTACCACACCTGACCTTACCTACCCTACCACACCTGACCTTACCTAACCCGACCCACCCTTACCACACCTGACCTTACCTAACCCGACCCACCCTTACCACACCTGACCTTACCTAACCCGACCCACCCTTACCACACCTGACCTGACCTAACCCGACCCACCCTTACCACACCTGACCTTACCTAACCCGACCCGCCCTTACCACACCTGACCTTACCTAACCCGACCCACCCTTACCACACCTGACCTTACCTAACCCGACCCACCCTTACCACACCTGACCTTACCTAACCCGACCCACCCTTACCACACCTGACCTTACCTAACCCGACCCACCCTTACCACACCTGACCTTACCTACCTTACCACACCTGACCTTACCTAACCCGACCCTTACCACACCTGACCTTACCTAACCCGACCCACCCTTACCACACCTGACCTTACCTAACCCGACCCACCCTTACCACACCTGACCTTACCTAACCCGACCCACCCTTACCACACCTGACCTTACCTAACCCGACCCACCCTTACCACACCTGACCTTACCTAACCCGACCCACCCTTACCACACCTGACCTTACCTAACCCGACCCACCCTTACCACACCTGACCTTACCTAACCCGACCCACCCTTACCACACCTGACCTTACCTAACCCGACCCACCCTTACCACACCTGACCTTACCTAACCCGACCCACCCTTACCACACCTGACCTTACCTAACCCGACCCACCCTTACCACACCTGACCTTACCTAACCCGACCCACCCTTACCACACCTGACCTTACCTAACCCGACCCACCCTTACCACACCTGACCTTACCTAACCCGACCCAACCCTTACCACACCTGACCTTACCTAACCCGACCCACCCTTACCACACCTGACCTTACCTAACCCGACCCACCCTTACCACACCTGACCTTACCTAACCCGACCCACCCTTACCACACCTGACCTTACCTAACCCGACCCACCCTTACCACACCTTACCTTACCTAACCCGACCCACCCTTACCACACCTGACCTTACCTAACCCGACCCACCCTTACCACACCTGACCTTACCTAACCCGACCCACCCTTACCACACCTGACCTTACCTAACCCGACCCACCCTTACCACACCTGACCTTACCTAACCCGACCCACCCTTACCACACCTGACCTTACCTAACCCGACCCACCCTTACCACACCTGACCTTACCTAACCCGACCCACCCTTACCACACCTGACCTTACCTAACCCGACCCACCCTTACCACACCTGACCTTACCTAACCCGACCCACCCTTACCACACCTGACCTTACCTAACCCGACCCACCCTTACCACACCTGACCTTACCTAACCCGACCCACCCTTACCTTACTAACCCACCCACCTAGACCTTACCTTACCCAACCTGACCCACCCTTACCACACCTGACCTTACCTAACCCGACCCACCCTTACCACACCTTACCTTACCTAACCCGACCCACCCTTACCACACCTGACACCTTACCTAACCCGACCCACCCTTACCACACCTGACCTTACCTAACCCGACCCACCCTTACCACACCTGACCTTACCTAACCCGACCCACCCTTACCACACCTTACCTTACCTAACCCGACCCACCCTTACCACACCTTACCTTACCTAACCCGACCCACCCTTACCACACCTACCTTACCTAACCCGACCCACCCTTACCACACCTGACCTTACCTAACCTGACCCACCCTTACCACACCTTACCTTACCTTAATTTTTGTTGGCTTCCTGCCCACGACCCACCCTTACCACACCTTACCTTACCTAACCCGACCCACCCTTACCTACCTTACCTTCTTACCCAAATCTTATCTTACCTTAATCTCACTGTACCTTTCCAGTCCTTACCTAGTGATCTAGATTATCTGATCTTATCTTGTCTTGTTTTGCCTTGCATTATTTCAACGAATAGTTATTCTTAGCGAGACCTCGTAATTATCGTATCACTTAGGTAAATTTATTGAGCAATAGTTTGATTAATTAATTAATTAATTTGTTTATTTATCTGTGTAGAACATTTGAAGGACGGTTTCCAGTCCTATTAATTGCTGATGAGGAAATTATCAAATCCATCCTCATCAAGAATTTCGCAAATTTTACCGACAGAAGGGTAAGACGATGCTGATGATGACAATGATTAAAATGGTGGTGATGATAGTCTTGATGGTGGTGATGGTGACTTCGATGATGGTCGTGATGACGGTGATGACGATGATTGGTGGTGGTGACGGGGATGATGATGGTGGTAGTGGTAGCAGTAGTGATGGCGGTGATAATGGTGATGATGATCATCATTGATTCATTATCATTATGATTTTACCAAACACATTATTATGAAACATTGTACAATGTAGTAGAATCTGACGTTTAACAACTTCTGTTGACTGCCAAGGCCGTTGACGTTGAGCAGGTGCTATAGGAAACCTTTTTATAACTGTCTGGTCCCTGATAACTGTCCTCCTCCTCCTCCTTTATGCAGAACGGCGATTGCTTTCCATTGTTTAAAGACATCTTGTGACTGGCACGGCCAATGATGTCGATCGTAACGCACGTTGCTTTAAAAAGAAGTTTCGGGAGGCGATTATAGGATAGTATAGGATTCAGAGTTTAACATCTTAAGACAACAAACACCATTGACGTCGACAGAAATTGTCACGTACACTGTAGTACAGAAACCTACAGGGAACACTGCATGCTAACAGCGGACGAAGGGTTCCTTAAAGGAGCTTAAGTTTCGATAACAGGTGTCTAAATTTTGACGAGACACAGTGACTACGGTACTGCGATCTGGATTACGAGATGAACTATTGAACTGCAGGCACAGCGGACAATGGGGTCTTTATAGGAGCTTTAGTTTCGATAAAAAGGTGTCTAAATTATGACGAAAACCGTGACTACTGGTCTATTGCAGTCTAGATGGGCAGATCCACAATTGAATGGCATCAAATGGCAACAAAGGCCGCTGACGTCGACATAAATTATTCTGAACAGTTCTGACCGTTCCTGTGGCATATTACAGCCGACGATTTGACTGAGTGATCATTTTCTGTTCAACGACGTTGTGCTATAATAACAAAGATGATTAGCGTCGCCCCTCCTCCTTCATCCCGGTGTGGGACTGGGATCGCCCGTGTGCGGTAATGCTAGAGTTCATTTGGCAATTGGATCCAATAGTTTAACAACATCGTATCCTCCTAAGACCCGAAAGAATGTTCTGAGACATTTATTTCATTTTTGTCTAAATTCTATTACACAAGAGTGCCTCTATGATACTCAAGTAATTTTTAGTTTAAGTGTCACATGTCAAAACCGGTAGCCTATTTTCGTGAAGTGCATTATAATGTACTACAGTGGGTCTCTGGTAATAAGTTGCTGATAGCCAACCATTGTCATCAGAACTATTTTACTACTTTTCCTGGTCTAAATGGAATGCCAAGAAACAATTTCTTTCTGCAGTCAGACACAGGTAAACACCGCATTGCAGACATTGTAGGCCTACTTTAGGCTACTCCTAGCAGAGCAGCTAGCATTTCGACATCTCGGAGTTCAGTTGCGGCCAGTGATGACCAGCGCTACTACGATACATAACTTAAACGGAAGCGGAGAAGCCGAGTCTGGCGAGGATGATTCAAAGGAGGTTCATTAGGATTGCCTTCACATTCTGACTCACTGAGAGGGTCGGTTGCTATTGCAGATACTCCGCAATGTCAGTTCTGAACACCTGCAGCTGCAATATAAAACCAGTCCATTTGAGAAAAGTTCTGAAACACAGTTAGTAGGCTACAGTGGGTTTCTACCTCTCTGGTAATCTTTGTCAATTTTTTTATTTTTAACGATAGATTCCAGTCATTGCTGTAGTTCAGTCCAATACTCTTTGAAAGGTGTCACGTGGTCGGATTGCTGTGGTCGTCCGTGTGCTTCAGCCGAATGGTCCTTCGTCGATTATTAAGAAGAGTTACAGAACAGCTTGCGCTTTTAGGCCTATAGTATTGCTATATATATAATCGACTTTCTTTTCTGCTTTAGTCTTCCGATTTAGATCCGTTTCCCGTCAACAAGACTCTGGCGAAGCTGAGAGGACAACGATGGAAAGCCGTTCGTTCCATATTGACACCTTCCTTCTCAACGGCTAAACTCAAGAATGTACGTATCCACCATAGACTCTCTCTCCCTGCCTCTGTATCTGTCTGTTCTGTCTGTTCTGTCTTTATCTATCTTTCTCATTATGTTTCTATCTATCTGTCTGTCTGTCTGTCTGTCTGTCTGTCTATGTCTGTCTGTCTGTTCTGTCTGTTCTGTCTTTATCTATCTTTCTATTTATGTTTCTATCAAATCGTCTGTCTGTCTGTCTGTCTGTCTATGAAGGGTCTGGTCTGTCTGTCTGCTAAACTCATGTCTATGTCTGTCTGTCTGTCTGTCTGTTGTCTGTTTGTCTTCTGTCTAACACTTTACTTTTGTCTGTCTGTCTGTCTGTTTGTCTGTCTGGCTGTCTGTAGAAGTCTATCTATCCATCTCTTTGTATAAGTATTCGAGATTAC